>VWZF01006575.1:289328-334120 GCA_013396755.1 Sclerurus mexicanus
TACCTGGGCGTTCCTGGGGGCACCGGGGGCTGCCGGGGGCACCTGCGGCTACCTGGGCGTTCCTGGGGGCACCGGGGGCTGCCGGGGGCACCTGCGGGTACCTGGGCGTTCCTGGGGGCACCGGGGGCTCCTTCGCCCGCTGCCAAACGCGCTCCTGGCAGGAGCCCCGCCGCCGTGCACCCTCACACATCCCAGCAGCCCTGTGTGCCCGGGAGGAGAGCGGAGCGTTTCCTACCAAAGGCCATAAATGTTAATGTAACCTGCGGTAATCTGTTCAGCCTTTATTTTGAGCGGGTGCTAAACAAGTGTCCCAAGCTGCTCGAGAGGTGCTGGGGCAGACGCGCCGTCCTGTAAACACACATGAAAGGCTTTATACCTTCGGGTGCTTCCCGCGAGTTTGGAAAGGAAATAAAAGTAACGCCATCCTTGAGAGGCTTCCAAGTCTCATTCATCTGAGAGGCACGAAGCAGCCAAGTTCCCACCTACACCAAGTTTCCCTCACCAGCATAGTAACACTGCAATGAAAAAGTGCATAAAATAGATTCTGTGGTACTGGGCCAAAGGAAAAACGTCATTCACTCTTCCTCCAGAAGCTAATCATCGTATCAACTGTTGAAAAGGTGAAAAAAATTCAAGCCAATTATATATTAAACACATAAAACAGCATTAGTGCATTACTGGGGCTGAAAAATCAAATATTCAAAAGTCAGGAAATTACAAATACTAACTTTTCCAAAGCAATATCGTTTTGGCTTCCTTGCACATCCTACACACCTCACAGGATATAGATTAACTAATAATAAAATGTATAGATGTGCAACAAAATGAACTGAATGTTGCAGCAGCAGAAACCTTAGCTTGGGGATTTTCTTGGGTTTCAAGTAGTTATTTTCCAGGTCCTCGTTCTGCAGTAATTCTTGGCTGTGTTTCAAGAGCCAGTATTTGCAGCTCCCACTGAAGTAAATGAAATTGTTTGGGGCTCTGTATCCTTAACACATAACCACACACTTCATATAGCTCAGGGCTTTTTTAGAAAAGACCATCAAATGTGTATTTTTGTATACCATGAGAGGCCCTCACAGTCGGCAGCATTAACTGACCCACTGTCAAACTGAACTCCTCCGACGGGATCTGTCTGGACTGAAGGGCCGGGAGACAGGGCACTGATGCCCATCCCTGCTCCAGCAAGGTGATGGCAGAGCAAGGCAGGGACCGTCTGCAGCCACCCAGAGCTGGCCAGCTGCAGCACCTGAGGCAGGCTGCCTGCATCTGGCACCCAGGGATGATCCAGAACCCAAAGGCCTCCAGCAGCAGCCGGGAAATCTGGGTGTACAAGAAAGCACCTGGGGAGGGAGACAGGACACGATGACAGTCATTTCTGTACATCTATTTGTCTGCCCTCCATCTCTCCCCCCAAACGTACTGTAAAGCACACAGGATTTGGAAGTATTTTCTGCCTAAAATGGCCAGTACTTTAACAAGATTGAATTTGGATTTGATGATTATCCAAATATTGAGACATTTTATTTGTGGAAAAATTCCATTTGAAGTGTTTCAGAAAGTGGGGGGGAAGGCGCTGTGTTTCAGAATTTAAATTAATCTGTATTTTGAGTTACACTAAATATTTCATAAGCCTACTGTGAATATGTTTCTCTCTTCTCTTAAGCTGCTGATGCTTGCCACTTCTACAGACAGAAGAGTAGTCTGGCAGCCTATCAAGCTGATCTACCGTGTGATTCCAGCCACTCTTGGACTGAGGTCTGTCTTGGCAGATATGACCATTGGGTCCCTCAGAATTTATTTTATCATAATTGGAGAAAAAATAGGTAGGGTTTCTTTCCCAAAGTAAATACATGCTTTGTCACTAGAGTAAATTGACTGCATGCAGTGACTAAACCTTGCCTGCCTGGAAGAGCAGGAAGAGTAGAGAAAGTTCACATTTAAAATAGAAGGTATGTGACAGAACACCCTTTTGAGATGAAGCTCACATCTCTCAGAGCTATTATTTCAGACTCTGTGAAAGCTTAAGCAGACATCTATGCCCAGGTTACACTTAGTTCATGTTTTCAAGACTGTTTTGCAACCACAGCAGCTTTTAATGAAAGACGTATTTTAGGAAAGGTGTTGGTGTTCAAAATCAACTCTTGCTGCTGCCTTGTTTCAGCCTTTCCTTGGAAAAGGGTTAAGAAGGAAGGAAAAACTGAAAGAAAAACCTAATATATATGCAGAAAATTTATTCATTTAGTATATTCTGAAGATGGGAGTCTAGTTTACTTTTCTCTACTCTTTGGTTTTCCTTTCCAAATTAGAACCATGAAGCAAATGATACTTGGACTTTTCAGTCAACTGTTCTACCAGGTAATCCAGAAGACACAAAGCCTTTTTCTTTATGTTTTGTATAACATGAAAATGGCTGAACTCTACCTAAATTATCTCTAAATGATTAGTGTAGGGACTGATACAGGAAGATTTGCGGGAGGTGGGGGTGATGAACATTTACTTCATAGATATGAGCAGCTGAAAAACAGGTAACTTAGAGATACATATTCCTACTCAGTCTTCAACTGTAGTTTGCCCATGGTGAATACTCCCCAGTCATCTTTGTAGCACTCCAATAATATAAAGGGGCATTAAAACTGATACAGGTATTTACAGATACTATTCAGCTCATATGTGCTGTCAGTAAAAGAAATCTCAGTATAAATTGACTTGGCCCTAAAAACCTTAATTTTCTCCCAAATTTATTAATGCTTTGCAGTAAGAGGTTGTATGAAAAAATACCTTAAAGTCTACGTCATCTGAATCAGATAAGAGGAAGATGGAAGTGCCATCAGGGCAGCTCCATCTCAAGGATCACAGAATCATAGAATGGTTTGGGTTGAAAGGGACCATAAAGGTCATCCATTCCAACCTCCCTGCCATGGACAGGGACACCTTTCACTAGACCAGGTTGCTCAGAGCTCCATCTAACCTGGTCTTGAACACTTGCAGAGATTAGACATCACACCTTCTCCAGACAACCTGTGCCAGTGTCTCACCACCCTCACAATAAAGAATTTTTTCCTAATATCTAATCCAAACCTTTTCTCTTTCAGTTTGAAGCCATTCCCCCTTGCCCTGTCACTACATGCTCTTGTAAAATATCCCTCTCCATCTTTCTTGAAGGCTCCCTTCAGGCACAGGAAGGCCATAATTAGGGCACCCTAAAGCCTTCTCTTTTCCAGGCTGAACAGTCCCTATTCTCTTAGCCTCTGTTCACAGGAGAGGTGCTCCATCCCTGTGATCAAAGTGGGTGACCATCCCCCAGAATCACTCCAACAGGTTCCCATCCTTGCTGTGCTGGGAACTCCAGAGCTGGATGCAGCACTTCAGGTGGGGTCTCTCACAAGGGTGGTGTAGTGAGGCAGAATATTCAGTTTTTCATCCACAAGTACCCCCAAGTCCTTCTCAGCAGCGCTGCTTCATCACCCCCAGCCTGTGTTCATACCAGGGGTTGCCCCAACCCAGGTGCAGCATCTTGCACTTGGTTTTATTGAACTTGAAAAGATTCCCAAACTTCATGAGATTTGTTATCAAAATAAAACACATAGCATACTTTTTAGTTTACAACCAAGTTCAATATGGAAACAACAGGAAATGAGGATGAAAAACACCAAGCAAAATCCCAAAACAAGCATCCATAGTTTTTCTACTATGGAGCAATCTGCCATTCTCTGCCAAATCAAAACCATGTGGGTTTGGGTCTATAAAAGTGGTGCAGTGCAGGGATCTCAAAAAGGGAGATGAGAAACAGAGAACAAATGGCCACGCATCATGTCTGTTGGAAACTGTGGAGCAAGGAAGAGAAGTTATGTGAGAACCCAATTACTTTTTTTAAGTTGAAACCATTACATTCACACATTTAGTGATTTTCTTTTGGCAGGGAAAACATAAAAGGGACAGAGGGAAGGGAAAAGCATGAAACCTCTGAAGACAAGAATTATTCTGTTTAGTGTTTAGCATGGGGGAGCGTGAACCTTCCCAATGCAAACTGCAAGCACCCATGCTTTGTGCAGGGACATTCACAGGGAGCATGGGAAGCAAAATTTACCCTCCAAACAAAGACCACCCAATGAAATAACAGGGGGTTTAGGGATCACTGACTAAATCCCACTCTGTACAGGTTTAAATCTGCCACCCCAACTAACTCCAGCAAGGTTTTTCTTTGTGTTTTCTACCTGATTCTGAGGTAGGAGAGAACTCACATCATCACTGTAAGCTGGAGAATGCACACTGTCAATTAAGGAATCGTCGGTATCACAGAAGTCCTCACTAGCTAGGTATATTTCATTTAATAGTAACACATATCACCAATAAAAATGGTCTTCCTCTTAAATGCTGCTGAAACCCATAAAGGGAGTTCTTCAGAACATTGTTAGCAGAGCTTGCTGACAGAGATGTTCTCCCTCGGGAATACCTGTGAGTTTGTCAAAAAATGGCAAAATCGAAAAAGATGAGGTTTCCCATTGTATGGCTATAGCAGAATATTTCTTAGAACACTCTCGTATGATCAGTAATTTGTATCTTGTACCAAGAATTACTTCTTCACTCACCACTGTGACCATTCATTGTCTGTACTGGGATCACTTTTAGTCCTTGTTCCTTCAAATAACTCACAGCAGATTTATGTTATCTCAGTGGCTATCAGTACATCTCCTATCAACATAATCACCTTGTCAGACCTCACAGGCTTGGAAAGCACCTCTTAGAATGTGAGTTTGCTCTTCGTTTTAATGGGGTTGGAGGTTTGTGGGGTTTTTATCAGCTTGTTTGAATCTTACATGTACTCATCCCAAGTTGTAAATGAGTGACTGTGTAACCTCCTCTATGCAGAGTTCTCCAACCCCCCAAATTCATGAACATCAATGTCCCCATTAACTTTCTTAGCCATAATGCTGTCATGAGACAGGACTTACAGAGAAAATACTGTACTTTTAAGAAACACCACCTACATTAGGTCATTTCATCATTCAGCCTTTTTAAAGATAGTTGTTGATTTGAAATAGATCTCTTTCAAGAAGTTTGTCAAGTTTATTAACTAAATACATGTGTATAGTAAATACATGTCTATAAATATTCTACATTTTTATTGACTCCTTTCATGATTCATACAAACATTGTGTTTCCCCTTTCAATGTTGTTTATTCAAACAAGCACTATAAAAATCTAAAGTTTTTGTACTTAAAACAGCTAATGATTTAAGGTAGACATGACCAAAGGTGACACCTTGACGTGGCTGGATAAGGACATCTGTGTGAGGCTTGTGCTATGTTATCATTAAGTTTCAGGACTGCAGCATTCCCCTAGCTGTCATCCCTGCAGCTAGGCTATGTACAAAGGCTGATCTGCCCAAACATGCACACTCAGGTAAACATGCTCATTAATTAATCAGTAAACTCCTGGGCAGAGATCGCTGCTCAGATAAAAATGAGGATTCCCTGTCTTTCTAATCAATGTGTCCTACCAACAA
This sequence comes from Sclerurus mexicanus, assembly GCA_013396755.1. Lineage (NCBI taxonomy): Eukaryota > Metazoa > Chordata > Aves > Passeriformes > Furnariidae > Sclerurus > Sclerurus mexicanus. The sequence goes on from VWZF01006575.1 coordinate 294,838, forward strand.
GACTGAGAAAGCAGGTCTTCTTAATCAGGTCGGCTTTAAATACAAGTTTAACAAAGGAGATGGGAGAATTTTTATGACCATAACTTCAAACAACAGAGCTTTAAGAGCTAAGACACTCAAAAGTTTTAATGTTTATGATATGGTGGTATTAGCTCAGAATTTAGTTTACTGGTAGTACTTGCAAATCCTTGCAGACTGATTTGCACCATAATCTACAGAGGATATGAAGCTTGCATCTAGTAAATACAAGCCTTCATAAGGTTTAATCAGACATTTGCTTTACCTGTGCAGTCTTAATGTCTTATCAGTGGTTTAGATTTAGAAATTAAAGATGACTGATATTTCTATGCATATTAACCTCAATTCATAGACAATTTAGAGAATTTGGGTGGATTTCTAATTTATTCAGACATGACAGCTGGCAGAATTTTGAGAGCAGAATAAACCACCTTTCAGCTCTGCTGCCCGAATCCATCCTTCAGCCAGCGAATACCAAGTGCTTTCCAGTGTGTGCTGATTACTCATCGGAGTGTTTGAAAACAAGCAGTGGCCTTTGCCCAGTTCTGGTTTAGATGCAAGTCAGACACCTTGCAACCAACCTCCCTGTTAGGAACCTCAAAGAAAGGAAAGATAGAATGACTTAAAAAAGAAAGAAGCTGTTCTCTTATTTGCATGCTAAAAACAAACAAACAAGAAACCCCACAAAACACCAAAAACCATCAAAAAAACCTCCAAGAAAGTTTCAAGAAACATGGACAGCAACATTAAGAGAATATACCCAATTCTTTCCCACAGTCAGTGGTTATTGTGGAGACTTTTTCAGCCCAGCAGATACCTTTCTTAAGAATTTTTTCGTGAAGCAGTGGGGTCAGGTGGCATTCTTCAATATGCATGAATTCAGTAGAAGGAAATCACTCATTCAAGTCATTTGCAAGTAAAAGTTTCTTACCAGATTGAACGCTTTCTTGCTGAATAAATTCAGTTCTTTTCTTTAGGCAAGAATATACTCGTACTTCTTAAATGTATATTTTAAATGCTGCAGGTTGCAGGTTGCCTGATGAATATGGTACTCATTAAAACTACCATGGAGCAAGACTTTTTTGTCATATTTGAAAGTTATTTTTTAAAAAGTTCTGTTCAAAGCAGTATGAAACTGATTTTTGTTATCAAACAAAAATTTCATACTGTTGCAATCATCTGGATATGGACTTCTTGTGGTGAGACCAAACATACATAAAATTAGGAACTGAACTTTATTAAAATGAGGATGTGTTAAAAGTCTAGATACTGTTTTGGAAACTGTCTGCTGTGTCTACAAAAAAAAAAAACCAAAACAAAACACCCAAAACAGAATGAAACAAAACAAAGAAAAAAAACCGCACAGAACACCAAACCTAAACAAAAAAACCAACCAAACAAAAAAAAAAACCCAAACAAGCAGTAAATCAAGCAATACTAAATATTAAAAGAACAGTTTCCAGCTGTTTATTTGCCATGGATTAAGGCCCTCTGTGTGTACTGGTATCATTATGAAAGTGTATATAGGGCCAGATGTTTTGTATGCAAATCAGTTATTAAAAAAAAACAGTTTTTCAGCTCTACAAACACTGTATAATTTACAAATAGCCAATAGGGATGGTGTATTTTTATATTTACTTGCATTAAAAGATTAAAAAGCACTGTACAATTTCTCCTATCGGAATATCTCGCACAATGTCCCTAACCCTGTTCTAATATTGCAACTAACACAACAGGGAACCCACAGTGCCATCTTTTTTGGCCAGTGATTTGTCCTTTTGTTTTGTTGTGAGTGCTTTACTCATAATTAATTGCATAAGATAATTCACTAATGACAACTTTTCTTCTTAGCAAAAGGCAAATTCCCTCTAGCATAAATTTAATTTTTTTTCTATAAAAGCGAGACTATATCCCTGTGCAATGTATGAATCTTAATGTAGGAGTATAGCAAGCTTTTTGAGGAAGACTTTCTATGCTGCTTTTTGTTATAAGGCTTTGTTATGCCATCAGATCACAGGTAAATCACTGAAATATCAAATGCATATGCAGGTTTCTTCATTCAGAGGTATTAGGAAAATTGACCTGGTTATCATTGTGCTAAATAGCTACAAATAGTTCATATAGATGGTTTTAGATCCCTGTATGTATTTGCCGTTGTTGACTCACCACTGCGGCCAATTCTGAAGACAGAAAACTGATGGAGAGGTCCCAAGCACAACAGATGAGAGTGTAATCCCAGTAATTAACTAATACGGGAAACTGCCATGTTTATTAGTATGCTTACTGAAGAAATTATTCAGTTTAATATCTGACTAGAATGAGATTGGGAAAAGGAAGTGACAGCTCAAGAAAAACAAGGCCAATGGGCTGTTCCCGGGACACTACAGCCCTACCGCATTAATACAGCTGATGGCTTCATTTACTCGAGCTAGTCCTGCTGCCTGCCCTAACCACTGGAGCTGTAGACCCAGTTTAAGGGCAGAAGAATGGTGGGACACCATTATGTTTGGCATCTGAGAGGGAATGTTCAGAAAGATGACAACAGCTAGGCTGTGGAGTCACCTCACTGTTTTATTTCAGGGCTTCACTTATCACTGGTGGTGAAAGGAATAGGGCTTTCAGCAGTTCTCAAATGTTGCTGCAAGTGTGCCACAGGATCAGGCCATTTTGGTCTCAGGGTCCCAGGCAAACACAAAAATTAAATCATACTGATATGACTTACTTTGCACAGAATTCTCCATCTGTTGCTTTTCTCTATAGTTCTATTAGAAAGTTATGTTGCTTCATACTCCATTATTAACAGATGTTGGAGCAGAATAATGTGTACGTGTTCCTGAGATTTAGCAGTGTTGTTAAGTACAAACCTCTGTCCTAGGACTTGTATCGTGACGCTGCACCAGTACATTGCTGCCACAGGAAATCCCACCTGTGGGAAGGGACCTCCAGAGGTGCCCTCATCCAGCTTCCTGCTCAGAGCAGGCTGCTCAGGACCTTGTGCAGGTGGGTTCTGAGTATCTCCAAGGGTGGGGGATACTGCAGCCTCCCCGGGCATCCTGCTCACTCCAGTGTTGGACCGTTCTCACAGTAAAAATTAATTAGTGCATCAAGTCAAAATTTCTCATGTTCCGACACATCTTTGCTACCTCTTGTTCTTCCATGGCCCACCCCTGGGAAGAATCAGGCTACATCTTCTCCACACGCTCCCCTCGGTGGCTGCCTGCACTGGGGGGGTTCACAGTGAAGCCACCTCTCCTTAGGGCTGAACAAGCACAGCTCCTTGAGCCTCCCCTCCTTCACCACAAACTCCAGCCACAGGACATCTTGGCAGTCCTCCACCGGACTTGCTTCAGCGTGTTGGTTTTTTGTGAAGGCGAGCCCAAAACCAGGCAGAGTAAACAAACAGAGGGACTAATGACTCCCCTTCGGCAGCCGCCTGTCCTTTTGCCTGCGGAGCCCGGATTGCCAGCAGCCTCTTTTTGCTGCAAGAGCATGTTGCTGACTCACATTCAGCTCCTTGTGCACCAGGTCCTCTGGGTTTTGTTCTGCAGTACTGATTTCTGGACAGCAAATCCACAGCATGTATTGCATCAGGGCCTTGAATCATCTCCCCCTGCCAGGATTTTACTTGGTTCAGGACTTTAGCTGACTGAGCTCAAGGTCAGCCTTTTTGCTGATCTGAGCTGTTTGTTGGGAAGAAAGCTAGAGGCAACCTCAGCAAGGGCCTGCCTGCCTCTCCATCCCTTGGGAGCTGCTTTCAAGCTGGAGCTCTTGTTCTTGGCCTCTGCCTGAGTGACACTGCAGCTATGCTGCAGCTGTGTCAGTGATCAGTCTCATATCTCTGTTCCTGACCTGCTGGCTTGATTTCCTGGCTTCACCTTGAACCTGCCTCATCACAACAGGCTTGCTTTGTGGTCACTGGACCCAGGCTGACACTGATCACTCTTTTCAGGCATATATGCACAAGAAACTCTGTTTTACCCTTTACATTGTTCATTTCCACTCAGCCGAGCTTGGGATTTTGTAATTCCTTCTCTGCACACTCAGGCAGGGTGTCTGTATACCTGCTGGGCAGGCTCATTGCTTCCTCCTTCTGGGTGCTCCCTCTGTGCACGTGACCTCGGTCAGGAGTGCCCTCTTCATCCATGCTTGTACTCTGCTACTCCTGATTTACTTTGCACATACTGTAACAGACTACTCTTATGCTCTAAGAAGGTTGTCCTTAAAGAGTGACTTGCTTTTCTAGGCTCCTTATTCCTCCAGGTCTGTCTTCCATGGGAATTGCCAAGTCCCACAGTCATTGCAGCCAAGGCTGCCCTTGACCTTCGCCTTTTCAACAGGTTCTTCCTTCGTTGTGTGTAACATGTCCAGTAATCAGTTCATTCATCACTTTTTTCAACAACATGTCTTCAATACACTCCAGTAACCTCCTGGATTGGATGGTCCTGTTACCATTCTAGCAGACAAGGTGTTTGAATGTCTCTGTGAATGCCAGGGCCTGTGATAAAGAAGCACTGAAAACAGAACTAAATGAAAAATCAGCTTTGTGTGCACGTGTTTAGACTCCAAATATCCCTGCAAGCACATTATGCAATACCAAAGAGAAACCTCATCCTGCACTATAGCGTGAGTAGGAAATGCAGATAGGGCTGTGGTGCAACTGCAGTCAACAGGACAATGTAGATTGACATGGTGAGACTGTGTCTCTAAGACCAGAGCTCAGGATATCAAGCAAGAGGGTGTTATTCTAAGTCCTGAATTTGGTGTTTGCCCTGAAGAAGTAGAGATCACTACATCCTTACCACCACCCCTTCTTAAAGTAGTTAATCTCTGCATGTTTCTGTCCAAATACCACCAGAAGCAACACATGAGATCAGATGGACTGTACTGAAATACAATAGTCTTGAAATCCTCATCTCCAACAGTCAACTTTTTTATTTCTCTTGCAATCTAAGAAAACAAAGTAAAAATACCTTGTTCAAGTACCTTTTACACATTAGCATGTAATTGCGCTCGATAAAATAGTCCAAGGACATGTTTTTTTCTATTCTGTTATCCTATAAGTTTCTTTGATGCCAGCTGTTAAACATGGTATTTTGTATCCAGGCTTCATTGATGTGCCTTTCAAAAAGCATTGTAAAAGCTGCTATTGTTCATGGTTTGCTCATCTCACCTGGCATTGATTATTAACATTTATGCAAATGTCTAACCAGGGTTGGGCCTGTTCCACAGAGTACAAACCAGTCAATCTGAAATAAGCCAAATTAAAGCATTTCAGAGAGTTTAAAAGGAATTCCTGGTACCAGCATTTACACTTAAGACAAGTATATCCATTACCAATACAAACAATTGAAATTTCTTGTTCCACTTTTCCTAAAATATTTTGGACAACATTTTTTCCTCACATAATGTATAGCAAGCTTGGCAAGTGGGAAGACACAGGAAATAGTTTTATAGAACAAGACGTCATTTTTGTTTTTTGCAGAACATATGTCAGCCACCAGCAGACTCATGGGATGTAATCCATATGAGAGTTCCTCAAATATGTTACAAAATACAATCTTGCAAAAGAAATCTCTTTCTTCAATTTATAAGCTTGGGATGGCAATTAGGTCTAACCAATTATTCAGTACAATTAATTTAAAAAAAAAAAAAGGAGAAAAGAAATAACTTCTTTCCCTGATAAAACCATAGGGTGTTTCTAGGCATTAGTTAAGTGAATAAAACTTGTTTTGAACTGTAGGACTTCTTTAATAGTCTTCTAGTTTAGCCTGGAGACATGTTATACTGCAATTCTAATGTGATGCAACTTATTATCAGTTTTGCAATCTACAGACTGAATTAAACTTATTTACGGTACAGAGTGTGTTATCAATCTTCTCACATCATAGAAGTTGTTTTTATAATGGACACAGTAAGACGTGCTTGGAATAGTATAAGTGCAGTGCCCATGCACTTTTCCAAACGCTTGCAATTCCTTCTGCTGTTTTCCTGAGACTGTCTCTGTTAAATGTTACCACTGAAAATTTAAATTTCTCATCATGCAGTCATCAACTTGTAACAGCAGCAACCCAGAAAAGTAATAACATGTTTCTACGCTTTACTGTAAGATGCTTCCTGGCCTGCTAGGAAGTCAACTAGTATTTTCAACAAATCTGGGCATTATCCATGAAGTAAATCTATGATTGCACAGTTACAAGGCAGAGGAACAGAGTCATCCACTGCCAGTAAATGGAAAGGTATTTGTCTAACCTGTGTTGTTTTGGACCTATCCAGAAACAAAGCGAGCGACTTCACTGCATTTCTCAAACCAAATATTTGCAGTCTCTCACTCCCTGCAATAGAAGAATCAGTGCAAGCCCCCTTTAACGTAAGCAAAAAATCAGCACCCCTCTCCAGTCTCTCTGCTGTATTCAGCTACACCTGAGATACGTGTAACTCAGAATAACGCCTACAGGGCTCTGCTCCTATAGCTACTCTGGCTAAAATCATCCTGCAGTTAGCATAACCACCCACACTAAGACCAGGTGAATTAACTAGGGACAGGCAAGGCACCCCTGTTTCCTAGTGACTGTTCACAGCTCCACATCGAAGAGAAGGCATTTACAGAACCAGGTTATGAAAATATCTACTAAATGAGAATATTTTTCTTGATATCATAAAGTCAAAATCTAAATCTTCTCCCAGCTTAAGAAAAAGCTATATTGAAAATATCTGTCCTGAATTTGGATTGCAAGGCAAATAGGATCCTAAACAACTGGGACAAGCACTGGTTGACCTCTGACCTGCAAGGTCACTGAGCTGCCTTGCTTACTTGGCTGTTGTCTTCATTTAATACAGGGGATTTACCTTGGCAGAACCATTTAGGAGCTAGCAGGTGACTGGGAAAGAGAAAGGGATCTAAAAGATAAGTACGAGTTGTGGAAAATATCTCAAAGCTCGCAAACAAAAAAAGTTGCACTTTCTTGTTTCGATATGAAACAGTGCACTTCTGTGACGAGCAGCAGTCATGCTGTTTCTACTTCTGCAGAAGAAAAAATCTTCAATGCTTTATGAATAATTTCCCTTGAAAATGGTTTTCTCTGTCCTTAGCTTTTCTTTAGAATTTACTGCCTATTCATCTGTCTATGAAATACTTACAATTTTTAAATGGTTTTTCCTGACTGTATTGGTAATAAATTATCTTGAGAATGTTAATTAGCATTTTATGTTTTCAAGAACATTTTCTTGATATTCTCTGCAATCATTTGGGGGGGTAAAAGGTTTATATTACTAAACATTCTTACAATCTTCATGTCCGAAGAAGGATTTTTGATCTGACTACAATTCAGTTCAGCCTTGTCTGTTATGACATTTTTCCAAATATTGCCAAAATAATTTTCTTTGGCATGCTTTTTTCTTCCACATTCCTGTGTTGTCAAATTCCTTCTTTTCGCAGGTAGTTCCTTTTCTTCAATTCCCAGTGTTCTGCCCCTTATTTAGGAGCTTCATCATCTGTGTTCCTGGCATCAGCTGTCTCCATGTTAGACTGAAGCACGCATATCAGAGAAAGCCTCGAGAACTGGGATAAAGTTGTGTTTTCCCATTAAAAAAAAATCATTCAGTTTTTCAAAATCTTTCATTCACTAGCTTCTATATAAACTCAAATTTGAGAATAACCGATCTTGAAATGTCTGGCAGAATATACAGCCTGCCTGAAACAAGAGCAGGGGAGCTCCCTCTGTCCACTCCCATAGTTTGTGTGAATCCATGTGGATCCGGCAGGAGACTGATTCACTGTGTCAGGGGTAGGGGACGGAGGGAACTGCACATCCACCCAAACAGAAACACAGGGTCCTCTGCTGTGGCTGAGAGCATTTTCCGGGAAGAGAGAGGCGTGTTAAACCAAACAAGAGAGGAGAACACAAAGGTCTCTTTGTCAAGTTTCCAAGACACAGTTGCCTTCATCCTTTCTTGGTGTGCAGAACGCTTCCCCTGGCCTCCTAATGAAGCTGCCAAAAACCCGCCCTCTTAATATTTCATGCATGCTTTCACTGCATAGACCTTTCTGTCCTCAGCATTGTCCCCTATCAGTTTTTATCCACTGTATCCTTCCAGTCCTGGGGAGCGAGTAACTTCACTCATGAGGCTGCTGTTACAGAAAGTAGTGCTGCGGGTCCCAGTCAGCCCAGCAAGGTTTTACACTGGGACTTCTGACTCTAAGAACAAATCAATGATCCTTTTCAGGGGTGAAGCTGTCTGATCAGATTCTGTCAGCAGGGAATGGCAGCCCAAGTTCACATTAGGGATCATTACTGGTCCCTTTTCCAAGCGTTAGCATTAAAAAGGAAAACAAACAAAAAAAAAGAAACAGAACCTAAGAAGTCAACTGGCAAATTTAGCAACCCCCAAACCAGCTGTTTGTTACAGAGTTCTATGGACTAATCCAAACCAAAGAGTTATACACAGTCTGACCGTTTTCACCTCTGGCACCTTGCAGCACAGCAAAGTACTTGTTTGTGCAGCAACAGGAAGCTGTTTTGTGCTCAGTCAGATGCACTTTGTAACCAAATGAGTCACTGTGGTCTTCATCTGTCTCCCAAAGCAAGTTCATATTTGGGGGTTTTTCAGTTTTCACTTTACATACATGAACGTTTTTTATATCCATTTGTAAAGTTCAGTGTTATGTTGATAATAAGTTTTCACTTATAATAAGTGAACATATCTAAGTGAATATATCTATCTGAACACCCTCATGTTTTTAAAAATCCACTTAAGTCCAGAAGAACAGACTGTAATTAAAGGCAGGGAATAGACATGTTGAAGGAGACAGATTATGCCCCATATTGTTAATATCCGTCCATCTTCACAAAGATCAGGTAATTTATGCCAGCTGATGTTTTGGCCTTGCATTTTAAGCTTCCAGTAAGAAATTAGGAAAACAATATTGAGAGCGATCTAGAGAGTTATTAAAAAATATTTGGAATTATTATTTTAAGATTTCATTTCTACATTTTTGTATAAAACCCAAATGTTTACTAATCAGGTCAAGGCATGTGTCTATTCAGGAGCCATTGCAGTATTGTTGAAGAATTTGGCAAAATTCTCAGATCTACTCTCAATTGTAGCATTTATTGCCAGAATGCTCTGTCATTTTCCAAGAAATCTGTATTTCTTGGCCTCATTGGCCCAGCTGGTTTATTGATTCCACGATTATCCTTTCCAAATCACTGTTCCAGCTCATTGATGATTCTATCCAGTGCTGGTTACACAAAATGTTGTTGAAAGTCCTCTTTACTTTGAAAAGCCATGTGTTGACCAGTATTTTTAGTTAACAGATATACTCAGCCAAGATGACAATCTCCAAATTTTCTACTTCTGTGTTTTTTCCGCAGAAGGCAATGAGCTGTTTGCTGCAATAAACTCCTCTGTTTCGCCCATACTTATGGCCACAATCCATGCTCTAAATCACTGTCTACATTATTTTAACATAAATCCCCTTTCAAATACCCTTCTAATTCAATGGCATGCTGTAAATCAAATACACACTATTATAACCGCCTTGAGACTCTACTGGAGCTCTTCAAATGTACTCTTTAAAAGCACTGACTTTATGGCAAGCTTCAGGGTAAATTTACAGCAAGATACACAAAGACTTAGTCACGGGATAAAATTCTGCATGCAGAGAAGCTTAATGGCTTGGTCTTCTCAAACGCACAGGTGGTTCACTTTAGAAATATATATAGTCCCACTGAAGTTAATAGAATTATGTGTATGCTTAAGGTTAAGTATATGCATAAGTATTTTCAGGAATATTTCCAGTATGCCCATTTATCTAGATAACTATGTATTTAAAATCTTACCTTTATAATCTGGCTTAAATTTTTCTCTTCCAAAGCGCTTCATATGCTTTTGGGATGGCTGGCAGATTTTCTGGTTAGCAAAACTTGCTAAAAAGAACCCACTAGCTTAGATCGTCAGGAGATTGGCTCCAATTAGTCACACTTATTAAAACTGTTTCCAAGAAATGGACCTGGGTGATAACAGTCAGACACAAACACTTCACAGGGTCAAGTGTGGGGCCATCTCAGTTTGCTATTACAGTTTAGGATGTGGAGGTAAGTTAAAGGTTTGCAGAGCTTTAAGCCAAATGGAACACAGACAGAAGCTACACCTCTGCCTTTCTTCCCCTCACTCTCCCTAAAAAAACCCCAAAAAACAAAAACCCCCAAACAACAAAAAAAATCCCAAAACAAAAACAAACAAACAAACCAACCCTCAGTGTGACCTCCATTCCTCTCTTTTGCTCCCCACTGACAGAGAATGCTACTTTTGCCAGGCAGCCTTGGAGTGCTGCTTCTTCCTCCATATATATGCCTGAGGCTTTAAACCCTGTCTACCCAGCTGGTTAGAAAGGATATCGAGCTGACAGCCATGATGATAAAGACCAGGAACAGCATGAATAATAGTCCTCATGGTTTGATATAAACTAATATATCCAATTATCTGTTTTCCAAGGGATTTCTACCACTGCACAGCAGCTCTGCTTCAAAAGTGCAGCTGGTCTCTGGCTACAAGATCATTTGAACAAACCAGGACAGCCTTGAACAACTGTGATGAGGAACAAACAATCCGCACTTCAAACCACAACTTTCTGATCATCTCGTCATGAACAATCGGCTCTGTAAAAGACAGGACATATTGAAAATGGGTGCCTGGCCTTACTGTCCTGTGTAATACAAGAAACTTGAATGGGAAAACAAAGAGAAACTTGCTAATTTTTGAGTGAAGACACTGTACAGGTGCTCAAAACCAAAGAAACACCTCACACTAACCCCAGTAAAGGTGCCTACAGCTAATGTTAAGAAAGAAAAGGTGTTTAAGAATCAAATTACAGGGTGGTAGAATTATTTATCAATTATGCAATAAACTATAATGAAATAAGCAAGGACAGCATAGCTAAATATATAAAGTTTTTCAAAATATGGAAGAAGCACAAGAAAAGGTTTTAGAGAGATCACTTCAATACCCTACTATTGAAACCCACTTTCATGCTAGAAAGCTGAACACTAACAGGAATTCTGTAATGAGCAATTTTAATTTTACTTAAATGAACCATTGTTTTCTACTGATGATTTGACAAAGTTATTCTTTAATATGGCAGCTGACAGATTTCTTTATGAAATAACTATCAAACCAGCAAACAAGGCTATTTTAGGCTTTCAAAAATTATGCTATAGAATAATTGCACATGGAAAATAAATTTGAGTTATCATAACTTCCTTACAGTTCAGTTAAATGGAAAAGGAAACAAATGTTGGTCTGTAACTGTGATTTTTATTTCAGAGAAGCAAATTTTAAGTAAGGGAAACTAAGTGAAGTAAACTTTCCTGAAGTCATCAAGGATATTAACATTAGTCTTGGAATTTTTTTAAGCAAAATTTGCTAAAATTATCTGAACTCGTGAGGAAAACTGTAGGGAAAGGACTTCAGAAGCAGACAGATCATAACCAGTTTCAAAAGCATTTTTGGAGTAAGCACAGAAACCAATACAAACTGATAAAGCCAACATAAAATAGGGTATACAAAAGTGTCTCACACCAGGTGAGATAATCCTGGTAGAAAGCAGCAAGTGGTTCATCTAACTTAGGAAAAGCAAGGCTGGGAGAGAGCTGATCACAGTTTCCCCAGCTGCCCAAAGCTTTTAGCCAAGTTACAGTACCAACAGGTCAAGGAACTGGGCTTAAAAAAAAGGTACTCTTCATGGAGGTTTAAAGAGGAAATTAGGTTTGTTTTCAGAAAAGTAAATTATGGAAGGATAACGATAGGTAAATTATGAAAGGATAATGATAGTGTAGCTTCTTGAATCAGGGCAGAAAACTGTGACTGAAAAGGTCACTCCAAACCTACAGCCTGTGCTCCTATCTTTAGCCTTGTGCTTTGTCCTATTCTAAATACCCTAATAAGTAAATGCAATTTGTTGTGCTTTATCAAGTTGTACAAGACATCTTCAGGGAAAACAATAACCAAGCTCTTCTGCATGTTTTTCCCAGAGTCAGGGACTGGAGCCATGGCATTTGGATGAAAAAATCTCTTTTCTTGCCCAGTTTTTTCTGTGGAGCCAAAGTGTCTGATTCTGCTGGCATCCAATTTCAGTTCTGATTTCAGTCCAGTGAACCTGGTAACTCTGGACTGTGATCTTTTACACCACAAAATTTCTCACTGTCTTTTTTAGCCAAGTTTATCATCATCATTTCTTACAATAAAGCAAGGCTGCTGACTGATTCAGATTGTTTCTCACTGTAGTTTCTGGCCTTTCTATTCTGAAGCTCACAGAACTGACATGTAAACTGGTTTTCTCCTTTACTTCTCTCTTTCCCCAATTGTACAAAATTAAAGATCACATCATCTGTTTCAGTCATCTTTGCTTTTGGCAAGTACAGTTTCAATATCCATTTCCTGATCCTATTCCTAAACAATCATAAATAGAAAAATGTGAATATAAATATGCCAGTATGAAATCAATGCCAAATGACTCTTATGTCCCAAATGTCCTATATAATACCAATATAGTCTACATTTCAAATCCTGCAAAAGGTTGTTGCATTTGCATTGTCACCACAGGCTCCATGAAGCTGAGACTAGAGTGTCTTTGGTTCTACAGCACACCAGCCCATCCAGCTGAAGGAGTGCAGCTCTAAAAGTTCAAAAAAATAGAAAGAACACATTTTCTAGATGGCATCAAGCTGCAACATCAGTAAATATAAACTTCACAGGGGTAAGCATGTCTTGTCCCATAGTCTAACAGGAAGACAAGGGACAGGCTTCCCTCTGGGAAAAGAAGTGGTGGCTTGCAAGAGCATTGGGATTTATAAGGATTGAGACAGAGATGCAGACTTGTGCATAATTTGATAACTACACACTCTTAGTATTTATAAGTCTTGTTCTACTTTCTCTTCTAAGGTGTGCCAGGCTGAGAGAGCACTTCCTGTTTTTATGGGCCAGAGAAAACAGAGTGCAATATTTGCTTTCTCATCAGTTCAAAGGAAAAAAAAAAACCACACTGACCAAGAAGGCAGAATTTGATATTTCTTTAGGCTACCAGAAAACAAAGTAAAAACCTTCACAAGTAAATTGCTGTTAGTTCATATGGACTCCAGGCATGAACAGGCTGATGGGCTAATGGACTCCTCTAGTTCTTATGGTGAAATATCTTAATGGCATTCAGCAGGTTTTGCCATGGAGTTTGCAAATGGCCAGGTGTTTCATCTTTCATTCTCAAGGATTTTTATTGCACCAACACATAGATCACCATCCACCATCCTTATATAACATTTCAATAAGGAGTCCCATCTTGTTTTGGAAAAAGGATGGTTTTGATGAGTTTTGACATATTCTCTGTTACCCATCCACCTTGTGCTGGCACCCACACCTTGGTCAAGCAACACCCACCCAAGGGACAGGGAAATTACACCTTTCATAACAGTAAATGCTCATCTGGAAGAGGCTTCAAAGAGTTCCCTGAGGTAGTTTTCTGCCAATTCAGTGGTCTGAACAAGGCCCACAGATGGTGAGGCACTTTCCAGAGGTGGCAGGATCACCTCTGGCCAGGCACCACTCCAGCAACTCCACCCCTGAGGTGAGAGAAAATTTTCCTGAGGAGCTAGAAGGGACCATAACTCATGTACAGAGAGGTGCAGGCTCAGGAATAATTATGATTTTTCTGATGCAGCAGTTGAACCTTCTGGTTTAGGAGCAGTTTATTTTGTATTCTAAAACAGATTAAGAGTCCACGTGGTATGCTTAGTTTGAGAAAGTATTACAGCCACTCATTTCAATGCTCTCAGACCTTTGCTTTCACCACACAGACAATGAATTAGTTTCCCAAGCAGGAAGTGCGAGCACAGGGAGAGCATCTGCTTGCAAGCAAGCAGGCACACAAACTACGGAGAGGGATCAGATACTGGCACAAACATTCCCTTTCAGACCTCTACTGGGTCACTGCCGTCTCCCTCAGGCCACACATGGCTTTCTGGAAGCATCAGCCCATCGGTCAATGAAAAGGGCCATTTGTTCCCAGCAGCACAGTGCTGGTGCTCAGGGGAGGCACCGAGCAGATGCTCTGGGTCACTGCTTGGTGGTCTGGGCTCTGGCATTGCTCGCTGCAGCTGCTGCTGCTGCTCTGTTCTGTATGTACTCAATGCACTGAAAATCTGTGCTCATGTCTCAACCCGGCTGCCCATTACACTAATGCAGGAACAGGATGTGAATTGAAGGGAGCAGTGCAGAAGTTAAGTCTGAAAGGAAGGTGGCCTCATTTCCTGCATCACAGAAAACAGCTCCAGATTGAAAGTTTTCCCCACTCACCTGAGCCACTTCTCTTCAGAGGAAGCCAGAGGCAACCCTCATGACCAGGGCCACCACGACTGAGGTTTTGAGCTTCTATTTCAGAGGCAATACAGTGACAGCAGTTGCTTCCCAAACATCTAACTTTCTGAGAAAAAAAACTACTCCTTTCTCTCATGAACACCAGCATTACATGAGGCCATCTTACAGCCCAGCGCCAAGATCTAATTTCTGGCCCTGGAGGTACGTTCACTGTATTCAGCATCACTTTACATGCACTAAAACCAAACATGTGCTAATGCAACAAGCCGCCCACAGCTTTGCTGTTCTGCATATGAGCAATCACTTGTGCCGAGTCTCAGTCTCCTCAGTCTAGACTAATTCACAAGGAAGAGGGCTTGTCACAGCTACCAGGGTGGATACAGTGCTCTTCCAGTGTGGACCCATGCCAGGTTCAGTTCAATCCCCAGCTGCAGAGCAATCCATGCTTTCCAAATGAAGAAGGACAAGCTTAGCGGATAGCATAGCAAAGCAGAAAATAACTATTTCCTGAGAGGTTTTGAAGTTTCTCCATTTATTTTTGTTCCACCGCAGAAACGTCGCAGTCGGTTTCCTACGTCCCAGATGACTGACCAAACAGCTCAGGATCACAGAGCTACCCTGAGGGCAGTTTCTGGATTGTCACCAGGTAACAGAAAACTGTCATGTCAGGCCGTGTGTGACTTCGGATCTTTGGGTCTGGAATGCAAGTGTTAGACTAACCTCACATTCTGTTTTACTGAGGCTACTGGTAAAGGGTGTTCAGTGCCACTTAACTTGCATTATAAACATAACTAGTCATAAAAAGTGGTTGGGTTGGCTTTTTTTAATGTGACTGTAAGATAAGAGATCCTTCCAAAATACTCTGTCACTGAGTGCTGATTTTAATAGGACTTCCTGTATAAATCCTTAAATCAGACAAGTCTTGTGTTTCATTCAATTTTCTAATGAGGGCCTGAGAACACCAACAGGCTGTGCAGCCATTTCCCCCCCACCTCTCCTGCTCAAAGCTGCCTGTGGCACAGTGGAGCTGTTCCATCTGGAAGCGAGCTTACATGAGAAAGCATTGTAAGAAATCCCACTCCTCCACTTGGGAAGTGTCATTTTAGGGGGTTTTTACAGTCAAAGTTGTCTGCTAAAAATCTTTGTCATAAGAGTAACTGTAAAAGTTCAGTTTCCAAAATTCCAGTAGTCTGTCAGGTACTAAAATTGTGTTTGAAGAGTCCCTGCAACTATTTCTTTTTAATGATACAACATTTAATAAAAATGCTTCAAAGTTGTTGCTATGGAGCACCTAGATCACCTGCAGCTACGGGAATAAGCACCCTGTAATGTATAATGAATGCTGAGGCTCTACTTAGTTTTGCCCAGGGCTTGTTTTGCCTTAAAATGTTGGGGTTTGTTTTGGGGTTGCTTGTTTCAGTAATATTTGTTGTAGTTTTAAAGAGCTTAATAATAGTCCAGGGAGAATTCTAGTGCTGGTGTTTTACATTTTTTTATAGTGACTACCGAACTTTTTTGCATAGTTGATCTTGAACTCACGCAAGAGTAGTTTTAGCAGAAAAATTACCATCTATAACTTTATAGCTGGGACCACTGGTAGGCAGGATAATGGGAAGTAGACTGACCTGCCCTTCCCCTGAGACACAGGAGAAATTAAAGTGTTCCCTGTCCACTCCTAGCTTAGATGAGATGCTAACAAGAAGCAGGGAACCCTATACACTGTCAAGTCCCTATTTCAAAGGGAACAGAACACTTACATTTTAATGAATAGTGCTGAGTGCCAAAGGTATTGGCTAAACATACATCATTTCCGTGCAGTTTTATGAATCATTCTGTAGCATGTATTAATCCCAGATGGTATGGGAACATCACCTTTTAAAGGAATACTGGTGTCTGAGCCTTACTGACTTCTGCTGCCCAGAGCCACTGCAGCCCTATAACATTGTCACAGAAGGCACAGCTCCCTGGTCCCTCTCTTGAGGGACAGCCTTCCTCCACCTGACAGTTTAAAGTCAGTTTAGATGCTTCAGAAAGCTTAAGAACTCATTGGTTTCAGGCCTGCTGAACAGATTTTGTCAAGCTTTTAGATATTCAACAGTACTAGGTTGTCTTTTCATGGTACAGATGGAGAATATAAGCACAGACAGGGACATAGTGTTTGGTTTATCAAGGCACTTGGTTGCCCACAGAGAGAGGTAATTACTCATCATTTCTAGGAAGCACAGAAACAGAGGTATGAGTGCATTTGAAAGCACTTATTTTCCTTGATCATCATCTCTGAGGTAAGATCACCTAGGCCAAGGTGTTGTTCAGGGATTTTTTGCCTCTTTTTTGACAGCAGCGAAAGTACCTTACCTCTGATCATTCCTGGGAGGAGTCTACAGTTCAACTCCAGAATTCCACTAGTCAAAATATTCTAAACCTTAAAACATGCAATAATGTCAAACAGTTACTACAGTCCTTTAAAGCTCAGTATTTACTACAGAAAGTAAAAAGAGACCTGCAAAAAAAAAAAACCTGAGTGGAGCTTAGCTCCTTGATTCACATTTTCCAACAGTGGCAATGCTTCTGTGCGTACCTTAGCAAGGATTCAGAAAACCCAACACATCCAACCACAGCACCATTACCTCAGTCTAAGGCAAAGCAGAGCCAGCTAATTCTAGATGACTAATTACTCCATGAAATCCCAAAGAGCAGTGACAGAATGGCTTGCGAGAGTCAATGGGATGAGGACTAAGACAAGCTGCAAATAAGCATTAATGCCCAAAATAAAACAACCTATTCACTTTTACTTTCTCTGGATATTCAGCATCTGCCAGACATCTTTAAAAGAAGCTTTCAATTCAGTAGATAAGAGGATCATCGCATATATTATCCCAGTGGCATTTTCTCCACATCTTATGTAATGACAAAGTTCAAATTAGCACTTTTAGAGCCTGACTTCCAAATTCTCACAGCCTGGATTTTGTGAGCTGTTCTGCTGAATGCTGGGCACCTTTACAGTGCATTATAAACAGGAAAGCTCCTTAGCAAAACTGATCAGCCTCCACAAAACTCCAATTCCTGGCATATAGATAATGGTCAGAGACAAACCTTGAATTTTCTTGCCAGAGGCCATGCCATTCATCAGTAGTCTAGACTAGATTTGTGACGTAGTTTAGTTACCTGCTCAAGCCACAAGACCCTTTTGCTGAAACAATGGGAAAAAAAGGCACAAGAAAACTGCCTGAAATTGCATTTTCTTGTCCATGTCTGAGAAGAGTATACATTTTTTTGTGTCAGACTAACATACATTTTTACTGAGATAATACAAAAAAAATTCTCTTTTTTCTATTAGCTAGCAATGTACTCTAATTTTTTTCATTTCTGCACAAATCAGTCTAATTATTCCATTATGAAATAAGAAAAAATATATTTTGACATGGCTTTTGCTATTTAAAATTACTTTATTCTTATGGGATTCAAGCCACTGTCCCTTAAAGCATGCCAGGGGCATGTGAATGATAATGCAAACAGAAGCAAGGTCTGAAATTCTCTTGAATTTTTAAACTTTTAAAAGCATGAGCTTATAACTGCAACTATGCATATAACTATTTGATATTAAACCATGTGAAATGAAGAAAAAGCATCAAAACTGTCTTTCCAGTTCAGTTATTCTTCACTTTTTAGAAAATTTAAAGTATATAATAAATCATAACCTCACGTTTTTCTCATACTGGATGAGGTTCACATATGTGTTCGGGGTCATATACAGTATCTGCAATCCACCAGCTAAGACCCTATGCCAGGTCCCATCTTGCCTTCCATAGAAAGCTCTTCCAGACTTGTAAAACAAAGCACTTCCAATCATCATTTTCCAAGACTTTTAGTCACTCACAAGTGACTGGAGGCAGGGGTGGGACAAGGATCAAGTCAGACAAAGAGCAAGAGCAGACCATAGCATAGAATAAGAAGTAGCAACATAACAGCAAGCAAGTTAAGAAGAGATATTTACAGACAGGCTGCACTTAATAGAAAATATTTAATATAAAAGAATGCTTTCCATGTGCCTGAAACCCTGTAGTTCCTGCTATCTCATTTCATGCATAATCCTCACAAGGAGTATTTATAAGCTATTGCTTTGGCACTGAATTATTTTATTGTTGTTATAGTTTATACCTGATCACTATGTACCACAAAAGATTTTTTCTTTCCTCTGAGTTGCAGGAAAGAGACTGGAGCTGCTGTGCATGAGCTCTGGATACATTTCAGTTTGGGATATTTCTTTGACAGTAAGAGACAAGATGAGAGCACAGATAATCCACAGTACTCCAACGAACGAGCATCAGATGACTTTGCACAGTGGCTGTGACAAGCAATAATTTGAATCCAAACCATGTAGAAGGCCTAATTCTGTTGAGGCATAAATTGGAGCAAGTCCACTGAATCAAATCCAATTTACTGCAAAGGTATCACAGGATGCACACACTGCAGCTCTGGGCATTGCAGGGCCTCACAAAGGCACGGCACTGCACACAGACACGCAGGCTCTGTTTTCTGTAGAAACCCCGGAGCCATGTGAAAAGACTCACCAACACCTTTATTGCCGGAATGGTACCACCCGCGGTGACAAATACCAATCCCAACTCACTCCTCCACAGCAGCAACTTCTCTCTGCAGGGTCTGCAAATTACCACGGTCACCAAAAATTGCCCTGACACCTCTCAGAGCTCCTGTTGTAGGATCACTTCTCCAGCACCGCAGAGAAAGCTGCAACCCTTCTCCTAGAGATCCTCTGTGCTGCTGCCTCCGATGGACATCCCCCTGCAGTGTGTGACACCTGTGCCAGCCCTGCCCCACAACAGCTCCCACTGCTCCATTTCCCACCGCTTCCCCAGCCTTCGTCTTCCTAAGCCAGTGCATAGACAGGACTGAGAGCAGGTTTTTCTCTAGTTCTTTTTGGGCAATGTTTTCAGCCCCCCAAAACTCAGGTGGAGCCAGGACATACCAGCACCTCCACGTGCCCAGGAGGGACAAAGGCCCTGTGGTCCCAGTCTGACCAGCCAAGGTGCAGGCAGGTTGCATATGGACCAGTCCTGCACAGCACTGCCTCTGTCCTGAGTGTCTTTGCCATCCATGTTCATTCCCTCTGGACACAAGGAGCTGAAGACGTGTATTATCTCACCAAATGCAATAGGATACCCTTTCATTTTGGAAGAAACTCAAAGGCAGTTATATTATCACCTGTGTCTGCTGTGACTACAAATAGTAGCTGCATTTATGACTTGCATATGCAAATTATCCCTCAGATTTCATTAATCTGTTCCTAAAAATGCTACCAAGGAAGTGGGAGGTGTGTTTAAGGACAGATTCAAGAGGATAGCAATTGTTATTTAATAGGACAATTCTTTCATGTTTATTTAACAGGCTTCCCTTAGCCACTGGTGCACCATTATCAAATTAAATAACATCTAATCAGGCTATCAGATTATTGTATTTTTGTATGAACCAACAAATGCTTAATGGGTTTTATTTTACAGGCAAAAAGATTCATATTACAGGAGATTAATGCAATATAAAAATATCTATATTAATATCTGAGCAATAAGGGATATGAATTAATGGATAGATGACCTAGTTACAAAAATGTAACAGTTTTAAAAAATTCAATATGATGTATTTTTAAACCTCACACTGTTAAGTCTTTGAATATACTTCAATAAAAAACCTTCTGTTATACAAAGATGTACATTCTGACACAGAAACGTAAGTTCGATTTTAATTGAAAGAAATCTTGACACCCTCCCACCCAGAAATGAGGGTAATATTTTATAACAAAGCGTTCCACCGGTTGATGGGCAATACCCGTTGCTGCTGCCTGCCCAAGTTTCAGTCCAGCAGTGAGCAATGGCACTCTGGTTATGGCCAAAAAGGCAAACAGCTTTTGACCAGCACAGCCAATATTCCTTCAGCCTCCAGGCCACGCTGCTGAGCAGCTGGTGCTGTGACCCAAAGAAGGACTTAACAGAAGTAAAAGGGGGCCAGCATTCACCACCACTTTGGGAAAGTGCTCTCATCACTTCAGTGACAGCATCTACGAAGAAAAGTCTTGGGCAAAAGATCATCTGCCTCCAAGTGCTCACCCAACCTACATGTCTAAATGCGTCATCTCTAGCTTCCATATTGCATATCTAAGCAGTTCTACACTCTAAGAGCTGAGCACAAATATAGTCTTCAGTTCATTCTGAGAATAACAAAAATGCACAAATTACATGCCCTCTGATGAACACTATTTTTTCTTATACCATAAGTTCTGCTTGCTCACCCAATTATTCCTTCCTTTTTCTATCCAGCTCCTACCACCCAGGTTCAAAGCAGCCAGTCATCATTTATTTTCTTCATTCCATCAGCAGGTCCAACACCATGCAATAACACTGCACTGGACAGCCTCAGAGCAAGATGTTTCAGAGTACAGGCACTTAACTCTGCATTAGACCTTGCAATATTATAACAATAATGCCTCCAGAAATTAAGTTAAGGCCATGTCAACTCTCTAATTTTTTAATGCTATGTCTTAATCGAGGATGAAGAAGAACATTTGGGGAAGCTTGAAAGACAGAAAAGAAAAATGGAAGGATTTTTTAGTAGTTTCCTGTTGTTTATCTTAAAAAGCCATCACAGTGAGTCAGTAGCTCAGACTTGTAAATACTATCCTACCTCATCTCTCTGGTTACTACTCAGCCAAGCCTTTGTAAAATATTTAAGTAATCGGTCTCCATCTCTATTAAAACAACAGATGGAATTCCCAACCTTCAATTTTATGTCAGGATTCTGCAGCAATTTATTAACAGCTTGAACTCTGTTCTCTTGAGGGTTTAACCTGATGGTTGAACCCAATTACATTACAGTCCTTTGTTCATCAAGGGACATATGTAATATGATATTAAATATGAAACAACTCGTGCCTGAATAATGTAGTCTTTGTGATACAAATTGATGGAGTATGGAAGCCCAAATTCCAAGCACACAAACTGTTCTTATTTCTGATCTTACATGACAAAAATTCAGGACTAATTCCACTGCTGTCAGTTGACTTACTAATGTGTAACTAGCATAAATTACAGCTGAATCATGGTTTATCTGTCTTTCTCTTTTATTATCATCAAGGCATTCTGAAGTCTAGTCATGCAGCTCACAAGCTGGGTTATGACTCCCAGAAATGAGTACACATTTAAATCAGTATATACCTCCTCCATATCATATCAGTCCCATCCACACAACCTAGGGAAACCCCTCCACACACCCTGTATCCAGACTATAACTCCAAGCAACATAAATAGTGTTTCAACATGGCACGGAAACCTCCCACACAGTGAGAAATCTTCTGCTTTTCTGTAGCAGTTGTATTTGCCAAACTATTTTAAAATCATTCCTTATAAGCTAACTTTGACAGGTTAGCATATTGCTTTTTCCATTATGAATCTTTCCTTCCTACCCTTTTTTCCCCCCTTCTTGCAACATGATGCAAGCCTTGAAAGTTTGTTACTTCACTTCTCCCACAAATTGCTCCTAGTCCCACAGTGCATGGATGGCATTCCTGAGCTCATCCCTCTGGCTCATGCACTCCTGCTTTGTACCTGTGTTCCAGACACTTCCACTGCCAAGCTACAGATACATAGAAAAACTATTTATCAAGTTCGACCAACGAACACCTAATAACCAAGGAACCTTAACTGCAGAAAGTGTCACTGGCTAAAGAGCTGTTGCCTCTTTTGAGATAACTTACATGTTCATTCCAAGGCTCAATGTCCAGCTGAAACATTGGAGTCAAAACAGTTCCCTGGTAACACAGGGGACCAAAGGCATCCGTTTTTACGTTAAGCTATAATTACAGTAGCAGAAGAGTGTATTTTGAAACATCCAGCACACCAAAATTAGCAGGATCTCAGCACACTTGGCACACAATAGGAGGGACAAGATGGGTGGAATCACATCTCCCTGAACTGCAGATCTCAGAAAACCCACACCCTAAAGCGGGAGGCAGTCAGTCTGTCGTCCATGGGGGAGAAATAAGCACTACAGAAACATAAATAACTTCACTGAAGGACAGATGTTTCAGAGAGATTAATTGTACTTCATAAGAATACAGTAATTAACTACAGAGAAGTGACAGCTCAGGTATGGATACCTACAGTGTAGGTGTCGAAACAGGGAACAAGCAATTCCACACATCAGACTCAAGAGGAACAATATGTATATTAAACATGACCAGTTGTTCTGATGCTTTCAAATACCATTTACCCTGACTAAAGTCCTACTTAAAATCATCTTAGTTAGTACAATCCTTACATATTAGGTCTAGAGACGGCCACGAAGATCAGATCTTTTGCCTTGACAGATGTCAGTCTGCTAGGAAAAATTATCTTTGTACTTCTAACTCAGATAAAACGCAGTTCAAAAGCTGCAATTCTGGTTCTATCCCATGAAGCAGTTTTGCTGCCAGCTCTAAAAAGTTTAAAACTAAGATTGGATTTTAAAATTATTTCATCAGAGAGCAATAACACTTTCTTTATGGCTCAGTTTATCACATGTAATTGCCAGTGTTAATCTACACAGAAGTATTCTAAATCCCAGTCCTAAAGAAACCCTAACCTTGTCCAAGTTTGTTTCCTGGAGCTGAGTGAAAGTGAAGCACATGGCTGAGTTTTTGAAGGAAGTCTAGGAAATTTTTAGTAATGACCTTCCATATGGGAAGATCCCTGCTTATTTTAAGCTTTTGTAAGCTCATTTAGTGCTTTGGATCCTTTAGATTCCTAAAGTTTATCCTTTTTTTCATATTGCTTTCTGATATGAATTTAAAATCCAGTCAAAAAGCTTGATGACATACTCCATCCCAAAACTCTGGCGCAAGAAGACTTGGCCTGCGTTTTTCCAAGTACCTCCATCTACCTGACAGTTCCCTTTGCCAGGAAAAAGAAGTGATTGCTTAAGGTTATTCCCTTTCCAGCTGAATCACCGGCATACATAGCAAACCAGGAAACCAAACCCAATTATCTCCCGTCCTTGTTCCACTCACTGTGTTTAGACAACCAACCTCTCTCCCATTCTATAAAGCATAAGCTCAACACCTCTGAAAAGCAGTCAGTTACAACTCCTTTCGCAGCTCAAGTTGAACTAAGTTCTACTTTAATTATTTTATTGTGGTTTTGGTGCTTAAACAATCAGGTTTCACTCAGAGACAGACACAGTTTGAAAGCACATGCAAAGAACTTTTTGTTTATGTATCAGTTTGTCATGTGTAATATCAATAATTTAAAATGATTAAGGGAAGTATTGGAAGGCTTGCCCCAAGGCTGAGATGTATAATCCTTGGTCACTCCCTCTGTGAATGCATTGCTGTGGCAAATTATGATACAGAAGCAACTACACCGAGCCCTCAATCAAACCAGTACAAAATTTAGATCTGAAACTAGAGGTTTGCTTCTGTGACAGACCAAGTATTATATTGGTAACTTCTTAAAATTATGTTCCCATCTTGTTGCACCAAAGCCTGCCATGCCCCTGCCATCTCCAGTTCCCAGCAGGCTGGTAACACAGCTGTAGCTTTGCTTTTCTGTCTCTGTGGAAGTCTGATGCTCCTTGCTCACCCACGTAAGTCCCATCGTATCAGATAACAAGGCTGAACTCCACGCTGGAGGTGACCTGTGCTTTAGACAAGAGCAAGTGAACTAGTTAAGAACTTCCAGCTCTCAAAATGCTCACATATTTCAAGACTTCATGGAGCTGATTTTAGAAGTGCTCCATTAAGCCTTTGCTTCATTCACTGCCAAGATCTCTCAAGATGTGAAATCTGTCTCATCTCTGCCACACCTGGCTGTGGGGAATGCTAGAGCCCCCACAAGACACGGGGTCAGCAAGCTCAGATCCTCAGCCTCCTGCACTGCACACACAGCAGATGTTCTTCTACTGGGAATTATTTTCCCTGTCATTCTCAGGAGTGTAATACAGTAACAAGCTGCACAGTGTAAATGAGAACTTTTTATATAAAATCACATATCTTTAGCTAGCAACACAGAAACCAGAGAGCACAAAATAAGCCATCATTCTACATAGACCAACCACAACATCAAGAAAGACAACGAAACAGTTCATTGACTAATCTGTTTCAGTCACAGCTAAGATCTTAACTACAGTGCAAGTCAAATATCCCACCTCAGAGTTAGTTATTTAACCCTTACACAAGGGACACACACTTGCATAATCCAAGACTTCTGGGAGTTCAAATGATTGCATATTTTAAGCCATGTGCCAAGTCAGGGTTACTACCAACTCAGCATTGGTATGCTTTGTATTGGACTACAATCAAGCATGAATTAATTTTGGATTTTTTTTAAATGCTCCAGGGATATTTTTAAAGCACATTGTCCATAGAGAAAGAGAAATAAGAGACATAACCTCATGCTATGAGCAAGATAATCTCACAACATTACTTCGCTACTAAATAGTAAACTGGATGTGAAAAATCAAGGGGCTTTTCAAAACTTGATTCTTCAGCAACTCTGTGTCATGCAAAAGTGACACTGTCATACCTGAAGGGGCAGAGCCCAGAAGACAGAAAACACACCCAAAGTTGACACATGAACTCTCTGAAACCGTCAGTGCCTTGGCATGCTGCTGTGCTGGGCTCACCTTGTCCTTCCTCACATGAGGCTATGCTCAGCCTATTAGAGGCAAAGAGTCATGTCTTTGAGGGGTTAAACCAGGAATTTTTACAGATGTCACAGTGGTTAGGGGGTGCTTTTTTCTAATTGACTAGGGAAACAAACAGCTCTTATCTTCCTAACCCTTATGGGTTTGTTGTGGGTTTTTTTTGTTTTGTGTTTTGGGATTTTTTTTGCTGCAGCACAAAAAAATAAAGTACCTTACTCCTATTTAATTGATTTTGTTGCTTTTCTCTAATAATAAAAGAAAAGACGAATGCTACAGACTAGCTATATATAAATGCAATAGTGCTTCTTAATAATCAATCAAACCTTACCCTACAATCTGAGGTCTGTTAAAAAGCTACCAACAGGCACAGGCAATGAGGAAGGTAGAACTTGTGCTTTTGAGGAAAACATCAACATTAATTTTACAGTTAAGGATTTATTTGCTATTTTGCTGTTATACAATACTACTACTACACAAAACTATGGGGTTTTGTATACACAGCAAGAGAGCTCATGATGCATACTACCCTGGAGCATTACCTCCAGGAAAAAAAGCCTTCTGTATCAAACTGGCAGCAAGCTCGTGAAATCCATGCTCTACTGGCAAATATTGGTCCCTCTGAGCAAGAACTAAGTGAATTTCACGGATCCAATCAGGCAGGTGGCTTATCATCCTCTAGGCACCAAGGAAAAGGGGAAAAGCTCTCTAGAGACAAGGATCCGAAACACAGGCTGAAGAGGTTAGGAAGAAGGGACACCTGACTACCCAAGCTAAGAGCTTTATTTATTTAGCAGGTTTCTAAAGCTCTTGCCACACATGGGTAGAATTTATGGAAGAGGAAAATGTCAGATCCTAGACCTCAGAAGTTATAAACAAGAGGAAAGGGGAAAGCATTAATAGAAATACCACAGAACCAGGAAAAGCACTCTGTAGAACAAAGCTCTTCATACCCTAACAGTGGCTCTAGGTCTCTGAAGAGTAAAGTAAAACAGACCTTAAAATTTCTCCTTTAAATGTAAGTAAATTTAAAAAAAAAATAAGACCAGTACTTTTCTTGATTAGGCTATTCCCAGGTACAAGTAATAAAGTATTAATGTTGATACTAATCAATTTAGATCATATGAAGATGATTGTTTACAGTGCTCTGCTAAGTCATAACAAACAAGCAGTCAAAAGAAATGGCATTCAACAGTCTGCAATGCACATACAGCCTTGACTGGTGTTTGTCACAGGGCTGAGTGAAGAGAACTACAAGAAAGGCTCTATGCTAAGTGTCTTGGACTTCTAAAGTGACTGCTCCCTAAAATGAGATATGTAAAAACAACAAGAACTCAGCATCGCCATGTAATCAACAAATATCTGATAATTACCTCAAGACAACCATTCTTAATTACTCATTATTTTAAAACACAGAAATATCAGTGGAAGAATTACTCAAGGGCAAATGCAGCCCTAAATGGGGACCAGCAACTGCATCCCAGTGTTCTGACAGGAACAACATGCTATACCTCCTCAGTGTGGCATAACCCCCCCCGACCTCAGTTCAGACCTGTGCCAGCCTCATACTCAGCAGCAGCTCACACATAACAATCAGCCTGGTTCAAACATCATCCAAACTATTTTTCTTCTCTTCTAGTGCCAGGAGAGATTAAGAGTTTGAATCAAAGGCATCAGAGTTAAAGTGAGGGGAAGGCAGTCTTGTGAGGACGCTAAACCCCATTAAAGAAGAGCTAATGGCCTGCAATCAATCCGGTACCCACATGTTCAAAGCAGAAAGTTGCCTACACCGTTGAAAAAACAAATTACTCCATCAAAACCTACCACTGGAGGCAGCAGTTCAAAGTCTTAGGGTTTTGCTAAGATTAAGGTACGACCCATAAAGTCTTTTGTCTGGGTTTACCAGCTTCTTTTGCTTAAGTCCCCCCAGCAGCTATAAGGCAGGTGCAGGCTGCCATTTCACCTGTTGCAGGAGGAGTGACTTCTCAGTTCAGCTAGTTATTTATGAAAATAAAATACAGTTTTACAATACTTCACTCACAAATGTTTCTCTCCTGAAAAAAAGCCATCAATACACACACTCCACTCCTCCAAATAAAGTTTTAAAAAAATTAATTCAAAAATAAGCAAGCAGTAATCACTAACATCCTTAGTAGCAGAAATCTTGTTGTGATTCCTTTTAGATAGTATTGGTTCCATTGCTTTCCTACTGACACAAGTTCCCCATCAGGTGCATTCAACATACAATATTCTTCAAAACTCCAGAACAAAACCAGACCCACTGCCTGCAATACCTGGAAGGGTGCTGCAAGGCACCAGCAGCCCTTAAGGATTGAGGAAACCTCTTCTGGGTGCAGATTCACATGGCCATAACCCCTTCCATCACCACAGCGCAGGAGCAGGGTGGCCTGGAGCCCGTGGCCAAGCAGGGCCTCGGTGATGGACCAGGTCCAAGGTCAAACCAGGACACCAGCCAGTCAGTGTTTGGATTAGGAGGACCAACAGCCAGGCAGGAGAACAGCAGTGATACTTGGAAAACCACCACACACAGGCACAGCAGATAATAGCCTGGGCTGAGCTTAAATAGAGCTCTGGGCAGGGTGTGGGAGGTGCCCAGGTGAGGCTGCTCAGGGCATGAAGGCTTGTTGGTGCCCTCAGGGACAAGGCAATTACTTCCACTCCATCTAGCTGCCAAACATACTTTGTATTAACTCATTGAAGTTCAGGAGAAAGATGTATATGTGTTTCATATATGCACACACAGAATAATCCCCCTTAGCACTTTCTCCAGCTCATTCCTAGCATTGAAATTAGCTAATACACCTATGTTCTCTCCTGTAAGAAAGTCTTCCCCACCTTGCTAAGTGCCTTCGTCTAAATATCTGGGAGTTTCTGCCATATAGGAATGTGAGGTGTTTTGTATTATTGGTTTAGGAAAGAAACAACATGGTAGAAATCCCTTTTCTTACTAGACTTTCCACCAGTCCCATCACCCTTGAACTGTGCTACTGAGTAAAATATATTTCTCAGTGTCCACAGGGCACAGCAGAAGACAGGTAATAAAAGACTCAGTCTGAAGGCGTGATAGGATACTCCCTCCTCCTGCCTCACAGGGATGAAAAGGAATAGTGGACAAACATGTATACAAGCTCTGTAGGCAGCAGCAGGGCGGCTTCAACCAAGAGGTGCTAGATGCCATGGATTATGTGTCTACTGTATGCACCACTAAGTGGTCTTTCTAACATGACAGAATTCACCCCTGACAGAATCCACTTATATCACATAAACAAGTGTGTTGGTTTTTATTTGCCCATGTGTTACATGAACACTGTTCTATGCTGACTGCTGCTTCAGATAACAGATAAAGAAAAGTTCAGTGCTAGTTTGAAGTAGAATGAATTAGTTTATTTTTAGCTAATCTTTCTTTTATTTGTTTGAATTATTAGCATAACTTCTTTTGCTCTTGAAAAGACCTAGAAAAATCTATGAAGGGTTGTATCTTTTCCTTACTGGAGCTAAAACTCTGTGATAACTCTAAGTCTTCTAAAAGTGCTCACAAATATTTGTGTTTTCATTTACAATCATTAAAAAATAGTTTTAGAAGACTATGATTTTTTTTTCTGGGAGAGAACATAACCTTCATCCAACTTGCAGAGGAAAGAGACTCTCTTCCCAAGTGAAGCCCTTTACATTCCTACATGCCTTATACAAACAAAATTGCCAAGTCCTTGAAATGCTAATGTTAGTTCTTGCAATGGACTTCCTCCATATGTGCTAGAGAAAAAGCAATGAATCATAGGGGGAAACACAGGCTAAAGCAAAGCAGGCCTTTCACGTTAAATGCTACCATATACAGCATTTCAATTAGCTAATATTGATACCATAATTTTGTATGTTGGTGATTGCACGTGCAATACATAATAGCAAATTACTGCAATCACCAACTGTTGAACAAGTGCTTCTGATTCACTAGCTACACTTTGATCTAAAAATTGTGGTTTCCTATTAACAGTTAAGTACCATAAGTATACATTAATTTAAATGAGAAAGGAGGTAAGTTTACACAATATGAGAAAAAATAAGTCAAGGGAAAAGGCACAGCAATGAGTAATCAGGTATGTAATGGCAGTCTCCCTATTACGCTTTTTTCTTTTCCCCCTTGCTCACTGTGAAAATTACAGTGGTTGCTACTGCTAAAGAGAATTTGACAGTACAACAATCCCTCAGATCCCCAAGCATTTCAGACTGCTCCCCTTTCCCAGTTTCCTTGGCCTCAAAATGCACTGTAGTCACTGGACAGTCTATCTTTGATAAAGAGCTGTGCAGAGGATTTACACTGATACAGTCAGAGGGCCTGAGATGATATTCAAGACCTAGTTCTCATTTTTGCTGGGATTGCCTTACATCATGATAAAGTAAGGCAGCATTTTCAGGCATCGGGTTTTCATAACTGTGCAAAAACTGCCTGTTTTTTCTCTTGCTAAGAGTGCAGTGGTGATGAGAGGAACACCAAGAGAGAAACCAGAGTCAGATAGTAGCACAGACAATCAATCTTAAACAAAGCTAAGGAACACATCAACTGTATGCTGATTAATTACTTCATTGTTACTGTGCTCAGATGTCACAATGGCACCACACCATGTAGTAGTATACATACTAACCAGCTTCTTTACCAAAAATAGATATGTTCCCTTTAGTATTACAATGTACTTTTTAATATATCAGTGCATAGAAATTGAAAGGCTATTTTCCTTTCTGGCTTTAAAAATACCTGTCATTGCTAAGCTCACAGCTGACTGTATTAGCTAGCCTAGACAGCTGAGAATGTGAGAAGGTTCACTAAAAAGCATTTCACAAAAAAATTCTGATTCTCTTCAAAGAAAGGTTAGTCCATACCAAAAAGCAGAGTCTATTAAAAGATGCTCAATAAGATACGTTGCATGTTCTCCAAATGTCTGTCACAGATGGCTTTCTGTCTGTAACTGTGATTTGAAAAAATACTGATTTATGTTCCACAGAACACAGGAAAAAATACAGAAGGAAATTAGTGCCAGCCACTAGAAAGGAACAGACTCTACTAAGTAAATTGCAAAGCTGTAGGAAGAGCTCCTATTACTCAGGGTTGAAACTCTCCTAATATGCAGAGAAGAGGGCTGAATGATGTGCAACATGTCAACATGTCCTTATTTAGGGACTGCTGCATTGGATGAGCTGCCAAACAAGGGGAAAACAACTAAACCATGAGAAAAGTAGGTAAAAATGTTTAGCATTTTGGCTCAGAAGTCACATGTATGGAAAGCCCATAAACAAGCACTAACCACAACAAAGCACTGCACACCAAGTGCCTGAGTAACCCATACCATCGGCACTGAGAAAGAATGGCATTCTGGGCTGCCACTTCAAAGAATTTGCTAAAACTTTCCCGGGATTACTTACTGCTCTTACAAATGCCAGTTTTCTGTGTTGTGTATGGAGATACCAAGAGGCAAAGCAAGATGTATTTCCAGGAATGTGCCCTTCTTGACAGGCAACACTCATTCCCTCTGCTCCCAAAATGTGCTATAGAAGTAGCATGTTCTGTGAAAGATCTAAAGAAGCTCAACATTTTTGAAGATCTAATTCCACACAATCTTCTAAAAAATTCCCATCATCTCAGAGGACTCAGTAGGCTCCAACAGAAAGTTTACCATCCTATAGTCTCCAGATGTACAGCACCTATATGACCTTTTCAGTGCCCTAAACAATATCTCATCATGCGCAGCCACACAAACCTAATGGAATATATGGCCACATGAGAATAAATTTCAGCAACATCTTTCCACTGAAATAAAGAGTTCAAATTCTTATCGTGACACTCCTTTCTGCATTTCACCACCAAAACTGATATAAACTCCATGTTATCGAAGCACTGTCCTCCAAATGATTTTTACAGGGAGCAAATAAAGCCTGTGATACAATATTCTGCCTTCACAGGTTTGGGGCCTCCTGTCTGCAACAAAGTCAGCACCACTCAGTCAAAGCCTGCTCTGTATATCAAGAACATGGTTACCATTTATTCTTTGAAAATAAGCAATTTGCTCACACCTCCAGACACTTATGGCCAACTGGACCAGTGCAAGCCTTACCTGCTAATTCTTTTCAACTCTCAGAAAGTAGAGGTTTGATAGTTTGGAATAAATGAATAAAACTGGGTTCTCATTTTTGTAATTTTTTTTTCATTGAAATATGAGAATGTGTCAAACTGCTACTGAAATTGAATTCTACGAAGATTATGGAACTGGGATCAACATCTGCAAAAATGAATCTAGCTTTGCTGCACTTAGTTAACAGAAAAATACAACTTACACACCTCTAAAATAGACTACTTCAGCTTTTGGCATTTTAATACATACAGATTTTCTTAGATCATTATTTGTTGTTATGGTCAGAACTGCTAAACAGCATAACCCATCAACTCAATCTGTAAGGACAAAATAAGTAGTTGTCATTCAACACTCCATCTACACTCCCTCTAGCAGATGTCTTCTCAATCTTCTCTTCATCAGCCAAACTCAGCTGCAATACCTATCCCAAATACCACTTTTTTTCAAATAAATTCCATAATATCGTGTATAAGGTATAGATTTTCAGTTAGTTGAGAGCTTTATGGCCTTTAAGAACTAGATGTGTGCACTGAAGGTAGATGCATGAGTTCCAGAGGGATCATGTGGGCCTACATCTTTGGAGATTGGGTAGCTTCTTCCACTGCAGGATGTGCAGTGGAAGGGGTCGCTGGGTGCTTAAAGAGAACCATCAGTTATAAATCAAGATGTTGTTGTCAGGTGAACTAAGATTATATCATCAGGTTAACTGCTGATTTCCTTGATTATTTTTCTGAAGGTCATTGTTAAGTAAGTAAATTTACGGAATGTGACCTCAGGTGGAAGATTCATAATTTATATGAATTATGAAGGAGGCCGATGATGCATACATTAAACATTAAACAAGTAAAGACAGTCCCAGGGAAAAAAAAACACGCTTTCAGATTAGGCACAATGTTTGTACACATTTTTGGATCCTGCAAGGCACCACACAGAATTTATAAATAAAATTAAATGCTTGAAACCAATTTGATGCAGCCACTCAATCATAAAGAGAATTATTTAGTTATTCACTGCTGCTGAACAATATACTTTTCATGAATTTTTAAGTGTAGTCAGTATCTCACAGTCCGTGCAGCTGCCTTGTTTTCAGCTCCTTATAACCGTACCATTTTTAATAAATTAAGCTCCTATTTTTCAGACTCCTATTTGCTTTAGGGTAAATATTTTGCAAAAATTTAGCCAAGAAAGATACAGCCTTTTTATATATATAGGTTTATATAAGACTATAGAAAAAAGTATTTTTTTGTGTTCATGTCAGTAGCTCCAAAGTCTTTAAGCAACACTTGTGTCCCCTGCTCTGAAGCAGCGATATACTTGGCAGAGAGATGGTGTACTAGGAGCATTGTCTATTGGGAATTCGACTTTTGCCAAACAAGTGAAAATGTATCCTAATTTGGCCAAGTAATATAAACTGTAACAAACCATGCCTTGCATGCACCCCTATATCCTGCTATACCTGCTGAATACATGCAGCTAAATTCCCTGATGACTCCATTTCATTTACTGATGACTCAGTAAAAATGCTCAGATTCAGGGTAAAGCACAACTTTATCCACAATTTTTCTTCTGGACTTTTTTCTGATCTTCCCAGACTGTCTGGATCTGGAATCAGTGAAAGAAGTCTTTTCTCTGGTGCTGTCTGCACTTCCTGCTGGCCTTAGAGCTTGTGGGAGAGAAAAGCGTCTGATTTACACACAGAACCAGCAAGGGTTGGACTTTTGTGGGAGAGAACAGAGGGTAGACTTCAACCGAGGCAACGAACTGACACTCAGCATGGAGGAGGAATAAAGGGACATCTGATGAGCAGCTGTGTTCCCTGAGAAAAGTCATATTTGGGAAGGCAAAATAATAAAGGAATGAGGAGGTGATTGCTACACTGGAACAGGCAACAAGAGAGGAACCAGAAAGGGACATGGATCATCTTGAGTCCACGACTTCAGAAAAATGTCAAAATCCATGTAGGCAACCAGAAAAGGCGGAACAAAAAGTTTGGGGACAAACAGTCCAGCAGTAAGTCTTCAATTCCGCCGAGGTGCCTGAGCCTCTCAGTTCATGCTCTGGGCTTTTGGAGATACTTGACTGTGGTGAAACTCATGGTGTCAAGACCAAGAAGGAAAATAGAAATGCTTCATCAAAGGCCTTGTGGTTGGGAATGGGACTGAGAATGAAGGCTTGAGAAGGAGGTCTGAAAGGTAAGACTGTGTCTCCTGAGAAGCACCATGTGCAACCTGAGATTGTGCTGAAAACTAACGCTGGCCTCACAGAAGAAATGGGTTAAGGAGGTAGGTACAGGGAAAGAGAAACTGCGTAGCTGTGAAATTTAAAATGGTATCAAACTATACCAAAACACAAATTAAGGTTTCACTGACACTGCTTTCAGGTATATCGTGACCACGGAGTCCTTGCTACCAGTGGCTCCACATGTGTGGCATTTTGGCATCCCAGGGGAGCAACAGCTACATTAGACACCTCCATCCCTAAAAAGTACCCAGACACCTAAACGCAGCCACCGTCCCCTCACAGAGAAGCTCCAGACGGGCCTGGCCTGGGGCTCCGTAACTTTCCTTCGAGGGGCCGCTTCCCTCCGGAGCAGCAGCCGGCCCGGCGGCAGCGGCCGGGAAGTGCCGGTGGGGACGACGCCGGCGGGATTGTCACCGACGGGACAGACACGGGCTGCCACCGACCCCGCACGTGCCCGGACGGCGATATCCCCATCGGGACTTCCCGATCGTTGTTCCGGAGCCGCCCAGCAACTTTGCCCGGGGCAGTGCCCCGAGCCCCGGCTCTCTGCAGCCGCCGACCTCCGTTACCGAAGGTATCAGCCGCAATTAGCGGTTTGATGTAATCCGTAAGCGCATGGTTTGCATTACGGAAGAAATGACCTGATAATCACCCGGCAGCGGCGTGCAGATGTGCTAAGTGACTCCGGTCCCGCTCCCGCTCCCCGATGGCATCTCCCGCTTCCCGGCGCCTTCGCTGCTCCCCTGCGGGCAGCGGCGGAGCGGTGGCCCCGGGCTGGCAACTGCGGGACACCTTGGAGCGCGGAGGCTTGAAGGGATCTGAAAAGCAGCAAAGTATTTCGAATTCTTTCTGATAACTCCCTGAAATGTTTTACAACTAAAATTCGAGGAGCTGGAATTTGAAAAGGGAAGCGAAAATAATGGCAAAGAGGGGACAACGTCTAAAGTGAAAGGACTGTGAATGTTCCGTGATCTCCGGCAGAAGCCGGCGCTGCTGTGAGCAGCCCCGCAGCCCCGCAGCCCCACAGCCCCACAGCCCAGTCCGTCCAGCTGCGCTCCGCCCGCGGGGTGAGGGGACGGCCCCCGGGCTGAGGGTCCATCCCCGTCCCGCCGCACCGACGGCTCGGGCTGACTTGGGGCACTGCGAACGGTGTCCTGGGGGGAGCGGTGAGGCTGTGGCTGCACTAAAATGTTAGCTGTAGAGCCGCCGCAATCGCTTCTATAACCTGTCCCCATCCATTCATTTGCCAAGTCTTTATGCGTAACAGACTATAATTTCTTTATAAACGCATTTAATAATGAATCACCAAGCAAGCGTGTTTCATTTTAAGCAGTTACAAGAGGACAATATCAAACTCGCTTGCAATATGAAACCTGAAAGAGCTGAAGGCTCCAGAGAGCCGAGGTTGGTTGCTTTTGCTTTCAGGCTGGCCAGCAGACCGCAGTGGATCCAGTTGCTGGGGCTTTAGTGCTCTCCGAAGTTGCCCGCTTGCAGAGGGGTAACTGCTGTGACTCTTCACGCAGACACGTGAGTAACAAATCTGGCCTTTCTGCATCAGCTTGTATGTTGTCTCCGTGACTTAATAAAACCATTTATGCTGGGGCAGTAAGATTTGGCAACCCATCTTATGTGCTTTACAGTGACTTTAAATGAGTCAAGGACGTTTTGAATCCAGCGAAGGTCGCTGATGGATTTTCTTAGTCAGAATACTGCAGTATTTCCCATTAGCATTATCTCTTGGAAATAACATGAGGAGGACTACACTGCAGCTATTTAATTGACTGTCGTTTTATAGAAGTTCTATTTCCCTTGGCAAGTCCATCACGTTTAGAAGGAGAACCCATGCCAAAAAGTCTGTTTCCAGCCAGCTTTCATTAAAAATAAAAAAAAAAAGGGGAGGGGGGTGGGGGGGGAAACCCAGAAAAAAAACTCCCACCCAAACAACAGTAAGATGATAGGACTAAGGGACCAAGATGGGTTTCATGTCCAAGGTAGTTCAGTTTTTCAGTATTGTGTTTAAAACTTTAGGAATTATGTTTTGTAGTGGTATGGAGGAGTAACAGAAGATGAGGGACTCAGTGGAAGAGAGGATGATTTTTATGAAGCAACAGGATCTGGTACTCCAGCTAATGAGAAATACCAGTTTGTATTATGTATACCAGAGAAATAGGCCTCCCGTGGGAGCGAACGGCGGGAGTTGTATTGCTTTCAGTGGAGACAAGGTCAAGGCCACAATAACCCAGTGGCCAAACTCTGTTACTCCTCCAGTGTGTGCCCGAATCTTCACCTAGGCACTACATCAAGTGTAGTATATATGGGTGTACCACGGTGCATTTAACTTACAGATCACACTTGAAAACGGTGGAAAGAGTGGGTGAAACCATGTGATAGACAGGTCGAATATGCACAGCTTTGTTCTGGGTCCGGTTTTAGCTTTTTCTTTTCCAAGTTTCTGTTGCAGTCCGAGTGGCGGCAGAGACTCGATTTTATGATGAAATCCCCTTTGGTACTTCTCTAAGGAGACTTTGGGGAAATACAGTTTCAAATAATCGGGACCTGTTTGCAGGCGACAGCGAGACACTGAGATCATCTCGTCCTCCCTCCTGCTCTCGGTGCTGAGCTGTACGCTGAGATGAGCTGTTTTCGAAGCACTGGTATGCAGAGCATTTTTGCAGTTACACGCAAAATGCAGGGGTTAAAAAACAAAAGATTTTTTCTGGACAGTCAAACGGGAATGAGTTGGAAGGATACATTTAGGAAATGGTTTCTTGGACACTAATTAGGACCATTTGCTGGGGGTTGCCATTATTTTCCTTTAAGACTGGAGGGCACAATAGATCAAATGATTTATATATCATTAACAATTCTTGTTAACCATAAGCAGGGTTGGGCTTTTCCATGCTGATTACCAAGTAATGCAGTCAGGACTTGTTTTATTTCTTCTACAGTGTCCATATGAGCAAGTTAACGTGAAAGACCAGTTCAAAAAGAAGCGCTTCAGCTCTTTTTTTAAAAATGTGTTAGTATTAACATCTTTCATTCTGCAAGAGTGGCTGTGAAACTGAAGCCCATGATCTCTTTGTGGCTTCCACTGCTGGAATACTGGCATTTGCTGTACCTGATCCTGGCTCCCAGTGAACGCATTTTAATTGTCATAAAACACAAACTGAACCATATGTGAACCTGTGTTTTAGGCCGCGCATCATTGATTCCCCTTTCCCTTTCTTTTGCGCTACAAGTAACGGGTTACAATCCCATAATACAATTATTTTCAGTACAAAAGAAACTAAGAAAAGGAGCATATGAGATCAGTAAGTCCCACGAGTTACTAACGTTACTTTTGTAAGCAACGTGATGACCAAGAATCGTGGATGCCTAGGAGTTTCGGCTGTTGGGAGGGCGGGAGGGGCAGGGAGGGACGGCGTTGTGTGCTGTGGTGTGTTGCTGGGGTGTGTGTTGCTGGGGTGTGTGCTGTGTGTGTGAGCATCGCCGAGGCCGGCTGTCGCTCCTCACCGGCAGAGGAGGATGCCCAGGGCTGCGGAGCGCTCCCGCCGCGTACC
This sequence comes from Sclerurus mexicanus, assembly GCA_013396755.1. NCBI lineage: Eukaryota > Metazoa > Chordata > Aves > Passeriformes > Furnariidae > Sclerurus > Sclerurus mexicanus. Next base: position 331,850 of record VWZF01006575.1, read on the forward strand.
GGCAAAAACCGCCCTTTGGGATAAGCCCATCCCCTTCGACTGCTCCAGGGGATGCTCCGACGTCTCTGCACAGCGAGCTCGGCCATGCCTGAGCACCAGCGCGGCGCCCGGCCCCGCAGCCCTCCCGAGGGGAGACCGGGGAAGCCGCCGCCGGGTCGGGCCAGGACGAGCGGGGCCGCCCCGGATCTCCGGCCCCCCCGGCCCCAGGAGACGATCCCGCCGCCCTGGGGCAGGGCCCAGGCGGCTCCCTGACACACTTGCTACCGGATTAAATCCCCGGCACTGAGATGGGGGATGGGAGGAAGAAAGGCTACACAGAACCGCTTGGGTTCCTGAATAATTTAAATTCTTTGTATTTGATTGAACATCGGTCTGTTTGGTGTCCAAGTTTGTAAAAGCCTTTGAAAGACAAAAGAATTCTGTTTGCAAACATAGTACGAAGTGTAACGCACACCACAGATATTCATGAGCACCCAGGAGGTACTGAGCACTCCTGTACGTTCCAGGCCCTTGCCAAGAGCTCCCGCATCTTTGTTTCATTAACACGGAACCCTCCTTTATTTCCTGCTAAAGTCACCGACATCCGGACCGCTGTATTTATTGTCTCGCACGACTTCTCCCACAGATCTTCATTAAGGTTGAGTGGCACTCACATAACATGTCCTATCATAGTGTGCGATGATTGCTGCGCCCAGAAAATCCTACACGAATCCCGAGCCTAGACAGTGTCCCTGAGATGCAGCCGGTCTGCTCTAGCCGCGGTGAGCTCTGCCAACGGGAGGACTCACTCTCAGGGCGGTAGTGACCTTCGGGACATCCCGATGCGTCGCAGCAGCTCCGTCATGGACCTTGGCTGGGAGGGTTTGGGGTTTCTCGAAGGAACTGTGGTAAATAGAAAGGCGCTTTTTTTTTTTTTTTAAATCTTTTCTTCATTTTAGTGTTTTCAAATGAAGCAGCCAGTTTCATTTAGACGGGAAACTATTGTCAGTTTTCTGGTGTCCCATTTTGATCCCTCCTCAGCTAGGGTTGAACGAAATGTCTTGAAACCTATTCCAAAAAGATGCTTGTACAGGCTTCCAGATGCTAAGATTTAGATCATTTGAACGTCAGCGCAGCCTTCTGGTAACAAAAAAACATCCAAATGGATTTCATTTGTGTGTTAACATCCGTCAGATGGGAGAGTAGCACAGTTTAGAGCTAAAGTCTGTTTCCATCGTTTTAGCAAGTGGGTCCACATGAACATCTCGTCTGGCAAGTCAATAGGCTGAAGCTACAGTGAACAGACTGAGTCCAAATATCTGAAATGACTCGGAATAGCTGTGCTAACAAATACTGATTTAATGTATGAGACTAATACTGCTGTTTATGTAACTTCACGTGTCTGTCCATGCAAATAGATGGAGAGGGGAGTCACTGCGGGGAGAGACAGCTCTAAACGGACCAGGGGAATTGTGCACCCCGAAGCAGCGGCCGGGACCCGATCCCGCGCCGAGGTACCGCCCGTGGGTCCCTATTCCGTGCGCAGGGACCGAGCATCAGTCCCTGTCGCTGACCGGCCACCGGGCCCCGCCGTCGTGGCGGGGTCCTCTCCTGGCTGTCGTGCTAGGTGGGGAATTTGTAACGCGCGGGCCGGTGCTGCTGCCGCGGCAGCAGTAATGAAATAAAGCATAACATTAGTTAGATGCGACGCAGCAGGTGGCTTATTATGAGTCTTGCATACTCCTCTGCCTCCTGCTCCCATTAGAGCGCCGGTAATTGGGAAAAAAATATTTTAGGAGATATAGAGAGTAAGTGGAGGAACGGGGAAGAGCTCGTGGCTGCGGCGTCCAGCGGGGCCAGACCCAAAGCCAGGGCCGGGTTTCTCCCTCAAAGTCGCATCAACAACACCGTGGTGATTATGATACTAATAATTCTTATTGTTGTACCTTGGCACAGATGGCGGCTGGTCTCTCAGGGAGGTTAAGAAGACAGCAAGTCCCATGAAGGCCCCTCTCTCCTGCGTGCTCAGCCGCTTCCCGGCACGCACAAACCCGCGGGTTCCGCTACCCCTGCACCGGGTCCTCTCTCACTTTTGCCCGGGATGGCTTTAAACTTCCTGGTCACCAGCATTTTATGGAAAGCTCTCGCCATTCAGACCATGGGAGCAAGATGGGTTTGCATGGCCCCGAAGCCGGCACAGCAAACCCTCCGTGATGAAAGCCCATGGTCCCAGAGTCCGCTACTCCTGCAGCGACATACTCGGCTTTTATGTTCTCCGCCAGAAGTACACAC
>VWZF01006575.1:334160-397773 GCA_013396755.1 Sclerurus mexicanus
TTTAATAGATTGCCAAACTGGCCACGTAGACCTGAGGGTCACATGGCTCAGGGGAGAAGGACTGAAACTGCCGCAGGAGTTAAGAGAAACGGGCAAACAAAGCCAAAGCGAGAAGTCATCTCGTGTGGCTGCTGCAGAAACAGCTCCCCGGCCACAGGGTCCTCTCAGTGAGCCCCTTCCTGCGAGAGCCGCTCCGCGGGGACCAGCGGGAGGGGCGGCCGCAGCCCCTCCGCAGCCCGGCCGGGAGCCGGGTCCTGCCTCCCCTCCGGCTCCCCGCTTCCCCCGAGGAGGGAGAGTACGAGAAATGACTCTCGACCCTATATTTTTCTATTGTTTTGAGCCGGTGGATCAATTGTCATCAGTACTGTCACCTAAGAAGCAATGATTCCAATTCATCTTGGCATCTGATTTTATTCTAATGGGTTAAATTGGGTTCACTTTTACAATTATCCCAGGTTTGACTGCGTAGTATTGCATGACAACTCACAGTTTCATCGGGTTTGGCAAAGCGAGGTTGCTTCATGAATCCGTATATCATATCACATCAGATCAGGCTGAAGTTTGCTGTTTAGCGACTCCATTTGAGAGGCTTTTTATGAAAGTGGGAAGGGTTGATGCAGTCCATGGCTGGTTCGGTGCGATTTGAAAAAAAAATGTGGAGAGATGGCAACAACCCGGGGTTTGCTGCTCAGCTGTGAATAAGCACAGAACGAAAAAAACGACGTGATGGGGAAACGCTCAGCTCGCTACAATATTTTTAACAGCCTCTCAGTCCTCGCCTTTTTTTAATTTCCTAATATGTTCTTTGCTTTATTAGTTTTATTTACAACCAGCTCCCCATTAACACCTCACCTGATTACTGAGGAGCTGAGACAGCTAATCAAGAAAATCCAGCAAACCAGCCAAAATCGAGAGGTGGGATTTATTTTTTGCTTTCATTCATTCTTCTTATTTATTTATTTATTTTGTTTTGGAAAATATTTCGAAATAAACAGAAAATAAAAGGCAAGTATCACTGTATGTTGGCGAGAGGTCAGAGGTTAGAAATTCACGTCAGTTCTATATCAGAGGCTATGTAGGGGAGGGAAGAGAGAGGGACAAGGAGAGGAAAAAAAATCTTTCCACCAAGCAGCTTGTTTATTTTAATTAACATAGGAATCCTCTGCTAGGAACAAGGAACAACCTCCATCTACTGGCTAGATCATTGCGTCTCTTCTCCATCCAAAACCCATCCCTCATCACTCATTAAGGAGGGTACAATTTTGGAAGAAGCTTCTAAGGTCTCAAGGTAAGCTCCTGCATGAGTCTTTGCTAGCAATGCAGCTATTTGGACCTCACGGATGTAATTTGCGGAGTGTTTCTTTGACGTGGTGTTGTTTGTTTGTTTAGGGTTTTTTAACAACACAGAATGGTAGTTTCCCCAGGTGTATTAGCAGATAGCATTTCATGCATCTATGTTTTAATCTAGAAAAACAGCAGCCTGGGAAGGCTGAACAATTCAGCTCAATTAAAAAAAAATCTCCCGTGTTTTTTGGCTTTCTTTTCTTTTTATTATTTTTTTTTTTAACGAAATTGCTCCTTTCACCTGTCTGTGAATCTAGTCTGTACGGGAGTCCTTTTCAAGGGCAGCAAAATATGATGGTTTCCAACGGCTTAATTGCAACCGGAGTACAAATACGATTACGGTTAATATCAGACAACTAAAAAAGCTGGCAGTGCTGAGTCCTGGGCGGTGAACAGTTTCACGTCAGACAATAATCTGCCTCTCTTGCTTTCTTCTCGCTGTGTGATCACTTGTTTGTGGTCAGTCACAGAGCTTAACTATGGAGATACGTGTTTGGGATTACCACGCAAAGCATCTAATTGTTTATTATTTAAATATCATCTCCTTAGGCAAATGAATACGTGGCTTAATTGACATGGTTTTAGATTACCGGGAGGTGCAAGCACATTGGAGCTTTGGGGTTTTTTAATCCGATGCCGTTTATGGTTAAAGATACCCTGCTCTTGTGTCCTTCGCACCGCCAGCCTTCGCGTAGCCTGACTGGGGAGGAGAGGGGCTGGTGCTCGAGTTTGGCTGCGATGCACCGGCTTTTAACACGTCTATGACACAGTGGTCCGAAAGTTGGTCTACGGTACACTCGAGAGGACTCGAGGGAGGAGAATGACGGTGGCGGTAAAATATGTTGTATCTGACTCTGAAGTGGATTTGTAAATACTGTCGGGCTTAAAAAAATAAATAAATAAAAAAAGGAAAAAACCCCAAACACCTAAAACCAAGACCAAACACAAAAAGAGCAACCCATGTGAATGCTTAAAACATTACTACATTTGATGCCACTGCCGAGAGATGTAAATCTATTCAGATTTTCCTTCTTTGTGTCTGGATTGCTTGTAGTACCGGCGGACTTCACAAAGAGATGACGCTGATCATTAATAGTACCGTACTCCACCACAAGCTCGTAGAGCAGAAAATAGCGTTAGGATTTAAAAATAGACCTGGCTTTAACCACCCGACACGCAGGCAACAGGATCGTAATCCTGTTGCCGTTTTTACTACGCGCTTTAAATTTCTGGAAATGATTAAACTGGAAGTGTCTTGAAAAGTTCAGGTGCTGACGGAGAAGGTGTGAAGCTCTGGTGCCCTACGGGGCGGGAGGCGGCTGGCCCGGGCAGTGCCCTACGCCTGCAGCCGGGACACGCCACGGCCGCAAATAGGGCAGGCGAAATCCCAACCATTTCTGCTTAAAGAACACCCCCTCCTCCCCACCCCCACTCCCCGCCTGAACACCCTCCCCTTTCTCCTGATTATTGTTGGTCAATTATTAATTTGCATGTAGATCTTGCCCTAAATCCTCCGAAATAAACACAAGATCGTTCACGCTGTGATAGGCTTTAGACGGTAGCCCGTGGCCAGGGAGAACGCGGGCTCCGTGGCGGAGCGGATCTCAGTGACCGCACGCTGAAATCTGCCCAGGGCACACGCTAATTGCGAAGGTGGAAGCGGCTCCAGGCAGCGCCCGGGGAGCTGCGGGCAGGAGCTGCGGGCAGGGACTGCACAGGGGCGCGACGGGATGTCCGCGAGAGCTCTCCAGCCCTGCGTGGGCAGGCAAGCTTTGGACTTGTGGAAATCTCCACAGCGATGTATTCCACCCCCCTCCCCCCATCCTCATTAGCTTGGGGAGCCCGGGTAGAGCCTTACGAAAAGGAAAAAAATCTGAGAGCGCCTGTCAGGTTACTAAAATATTCTGAATATTGCACATCAGATATCCTTCCCCAAATGCTGAGGCGAAAGGAGATAAAAGCGCCCTGCAATGAGAAACTGCTAATGCCGATGGATTCATGAGGTACAGGCTCGTAGATTTGGATTTTAGATTCCCTGTTGTGTTCTTTGTGAGCTTTTCTCTTCCCTCCCCAAGCAAACCAGCAAAACTGTACGGAGCCTCTCGTGCTATAATGGCAACCTCTCGCTACCAGCCTGCCTTAGAGCAGCGGAGCATCAGTTCGCAGTGAGGAATAAGATCTCAGGAACATTGAAATAGATTTACCTTGATCTCCTACAGGCCTTTTGGAAACGGAGAAGTCACGTTGGATTCTAGCAACAAACTTTTAGTGTCCCTTTAGGTAAGAAGTGGTCTGCCAGCATTAGGATGTTAATCAGAAAACGTCTTGGAAACCCCTGGCCTCCTTTACTGGAGCAGCAGTAGCTAGTAGCCTATCCTTAACCGTACCTGATGGAGCAGAAAGAAAGGACCCTCTAATTAATTAAGTGTGCCCAACCGGAGGAGGCTCAGTCATTTCTGAGTTTTGTTATGAGTCTGCCCAATTACTCCTAACGGCGCCGTCGAGCTAAGGTAGAGATGGGAATTTAACAAACAATATTTTCGGTGTCTCTGCCTTGGACCAATGCTTTGACAACGCACCTGCAGAGTATTTCGATGAACCCGAGAGAGCTAATGCTATACAAGAGGAAGGAGAGGGGAGAGGTGAGTGGTGCCCTCACCCTGTGCACCAGAGGCGGGGGCACAGCCCGCTCGGGGGACGCAGTGTCCCCAATTTAGCCCCCGGAGGGAGCTGGGCCCGTCGGTCGCCCAGGGGCTTCTCCCAGACCCCTCCTCTCCCCGCTCCTGTGGACGCGATGAGTTTGGCGGTGCTCAGCCCGGCAGAGACACAGTCACAGCGGGAGGGGTCTGCGGGGCCGGCCCGGGAGGGCGGGGGTCGGCGGGTGTCCCTGCCCGGCACACACGGGGGTATCTTTGGCAACGCGGACGCCTCAGGAAATGCAGACCATTTCCAGGAGAGCAGGCGCAACATGAAACGGAGTCAGGGTGAGTTACCCCGACAACATAGCTGCATGAGAACACAGGAAAATCTCGTTCGAAGGGGAAAAACCCAAAACAAACCCTGAACGTGCCTGTAGAGAGGAAAGACGATATTGCAACGATTAGAAATAAACTCATCTCTTGGTGAGATTTTTTGGCCTCTGTCGACAGCAACCGCTGCAATGCCCCAAGCCAGGCGGTACCTGCTGGGCTCGGGGGGAAGGGGAGCGGACCCTCCCGCACAGGGGTTCGCCCCCTCTCTTCCCCTCCCCAGGGCCGCTCCACAAAGGCTGCGGGCCCCGCAGCCGGACTGGCCCGGGCCAGGCAGCCCTGCCGGGATGCCGGCCGCGCTCCCGCTCCCCGGCGGGGCTGGGGGCGAGAGGGAAGCACCTTCGCCCCTCTCTCTTAGCAGCCGGGGCGTCGCGGAGGGACCACGGGAAAGGAGAGGGTGGGGGCGGGTTGGGGATCCCGAGCGAACAGCTCCCGTGTCCCGGATTGAATCAACTTGTTTATTTTTTTCTGATGTCTTACTGTGCTAATTGACTTGTTTTCTCCAAGGAAAGCCTATCTTTTCCTCCTTATTATCCACACATAGTTTTTTGTTTTTTTCTTTTTTTTTTTTTTTTTTTTTTTTTTTTTTTTTTTTTTCTTTTTTTTTTTTTTTCCTAGGCCAGGAGTGCTCTGCAGGAGACTACGGCTTGTGGAGGGTTCTGCCCTTTTCAAGGGAGATTCCCTTAGCCCTTTGAGTCTCGTTGGTTTTATAGCTATTACTCTCTTATTAAAACACACACATATATACAACACATTGATTCCCATCCAAAAGGGCTAATTACATTACTTACAGTAAATAGCAGCCCTGCTGTCCAGGGTCTAGTGTGCCAACAGAGAAAAAAAATCCCGGCTTATTTCACTTGATTGACTTCATCTTTGTGTGAAATTGTGTTTTATGAGCTGTATTCTGGCACTCGGAGGAATGTAGCAACATTCAATCTGCAAATAACATTAATTTTAGCTACTTAAGGGGAAAGAGAAGGGAGGAAACTGGCTGCCTGAATCTTGGGTTACATGGAAGAGGTGATTCGAGGAGCCCCTGAGGATGTCTTCGGGATGCTTTGGAAAGGAAGTGGGGGCTGGGGTACTTCTTTCACTAGTCGAGCTCGGGTTTGGTGTGGAGTGTCCCCCAGGGAGCAGGGAGCGCAGGACTGCCGCCAGGAAGATCCTTCAGTAGGGATCGAGGTGTCAGGAAACAGCCGGCAGCTGTTTCAGGGAAAGGCAAGGAAGAGTGGTGTGAAAAGTAAGTAGGAAAACGGGAAAAGAAGGGGAGGGGGAACAGACAGAGAGATTAGACAGGAAGGAATGCATCTCCCAGTCCCCTGGACACAATGATCGCTCGCAGTGCGCGGCCGGGGAGCGGGCGAAGGGAGAGAGTCCGTCCAGGGCGTCCCCGGCTCGGGCTGGCCCCGCAGTCTGTCCGTGGAGGGAGCCGCATCCTGTGCCGAGTGCGGGCGGAGACTCCGCGGGGCGGCAGGGCGGGCAGCGCCCCGGTAAGCGCTCGCTCTGCCGGGGCCCCTCCTGCCTCCGAAGCTCCCTCCCGCTTCAGCACCCCTTCGTGGCCCCGGGAGCGGTCCGGCCGTTCCGTCCCGCCTCGGCTGTCCCCTTCCTTCTGCCCTTCCCGCGGCGGAGGCAGGAGCGGCGGTGCCAGCCCGAGCGGGCGCGGAGCGGAGGTTCCCGCGGCGCGGCCCCTGGGGGAGCGGGGCCCCGTGGGGGGAGCGGTGCCCCGGGCCACCCTGCCCCTCGCCAGGCGCCGTCGCAGCCAACTCCCGGGACTCCGTGTTTGGGGGAGGTAATAAATCCCACCCCACCCACAGCCCCGACCGTAATGTTTGTCACTGCTTGCCCATCACTAGGGGTTGAGAGGAGTATGACAGGTCTTTGTTGTCTGAATAAAAATCAGCGGCAGCTCAAGGGAGAGAACTCCTCCTACTAAATTATCAAAAATGGGCTGGCTTTAGTCTCTTAACAAATTGGACAGAGCTCCGGAAAGCAGCAGTCCCAAATCCAACCTACAGGCACTGGGAACTTTAAAGCAACCAGGGACTGCTGAAAATAGCACTTCTTTTTGCTTTCTTTGTATTCAAAACTATATCCTTTCCCGACCGATTCTACTGCCCCAGGTCCAAGTCTCTCCAGTCAGAGCTCCAGCTCTCCAGAACAGTAACAGATCCTTTAGCTCGCTTTATTATTTTATTTTTAAAACTAATTATTATTACATTTTCTCCCCCTTGTTTGTTTTCTGCACATCTTCAGGAAGCCCTCGGTGCTTGTGCAAAGAGAAGCTCCTATTGCAACCTCTCTCTCTGCGCTGTGCGCCTCGGTGTAAACATTTTGGATGATCTAAAGACTCTGGGGTCTGTATATGGAAATAGTGGGGTGCAGAGCAGAAGAAAATACTTGTCCTTTCCGTCCCCCAGCCATGCTTTTCCACGGGATCTCCGGAGGCCACATCCAAGGAATCATGGAGGAGATGGAGAGGCGAACCAAGACCGAGTCCCGCCTGGCCAAAGGGGGACAGATGAACGGCCGAGAAACGGTAAGAAAGGAGCTGACACTCTTTGCAAGGGAATCCCTGCAAGCATGGACCGGCAGCGGGACAGACCCTGGCTTTGGGGAAGGGAAAGGCGCTGCTTCCCCCTGCCCCTTCCCTGCCACCCCTTGCTTGTCGAAACCCTTCTGAGGCTCCCTGTAAACCCACCCGTAACGCTGGGTGCTGTGCTGGCCAGGCTCGGTTATACCTTTGTCTAATCAATGTCGTTGCGTGTGCTCTGTGGAGCAACGGGGAAACTATTTTAAATCGTACTAGGGACGGGTTTTCAGCCCTTGCGGTGGAGCAGCTTTTTGCCCTTGTTCGGCCGGCTGCGGCCGCTCTGCCCCTCCGAGCACGGCTGCAGCTGAAGCTCCCGAGGTGTGCTTTGCTTTTTTTCTGCGCTCCTGGCACCTCCTAAATTAAACCTCGAACCGCTACTGCTTACTTTTTGTAACTGTTTTTGGTCTGAAGTGTCTGATTGATACAAAGAGGGATCGCTCTCTCAGAGTGTTATGTCGGCCGACTACTTTGCTTAGAAGTAACATCTCCTCTTTCCTTAGTCAAAAAGACCAAAGTCTTCAGAAATGTACTAAGGGATGGCGGAGAAATCGAGTGTCACGCTGGGCTTTGTGCGAAGCGAGATCTCCCTTTCTCCAACTTGTAGGGCTTCCGCCGATCGCTCACAAGGCTCTGCACACAAAGTAACGGCCTGGAAAACTGCTTTAAGGCTTTGGGCCATAGGGTCCTTTCCCCTTCTCTTAAATAAACTCATGCTTTGTTATATGAGGATTTGCAATGTAAATTTAACCCGCCTTTTAAACTGCTAAAACAAAAATAAAAACTAACAAAAAAAACCCCCCAAAAAACAAAAAGGGGGCGAGGAACACAACTTTGTTTGGAAAACGAATGCGGAGTTGCCACTTTAAAACAGTTGGGACTTCAGAACAAGATGTTTGGGATTTTTTTCCCTCTGTTACTTTTTCAGCAAACGCTGCCCCAAGTTTCACGGCAGAGCTTTTGTCTCCGTCGACCCTCCATCTGCCTTTGTCCTGAGCGACACTCCTCGTGGGGAGCAGATCAATGGGAACTTGCAGAAGTTTACTGACAAAAAAAAGCTGAAACCAGCCTGTGCCACCTTTCTGCCCATGTCCCTGGCCGGGCTGGTGAGCGTGCAACGCACTGCTTTCTACATCATCCACCTGTCTCCTTTCTCTTATTCCTGTATTAAATAGCCTATGTTTCTTCAGAGAAGTGGTTTTGACTCGTTTAAATACAGGTGAAGATTTGCCGTAGAATGAGTGCAAGCCTGAACTCTCTCTCACAAACTTTTGGAACAGCAAAACAGTATTTTCCTGCTTTAAAATGCTGCTCCTCTGAAGCGCTCTGAGGTTAAAACGCTGAAGTAACGGGGAAGCCTCAGGGTTTAACTTCAGTACCTCAGAAAAGAACGGACTCTGCTTTTCTTACTTCGGCCTAATCAGTATTGAAATGACATTAGATTTCTAGCGGAGGTTTACTGGGTTAAACACGAAAGCTGAATAGCGGGGATGGTCCCGGCGCCCCCTTAAACTTCCCGCCGAGAGCAGAGTTTGGTCCCAGAGAGCAGTCTCTTTGTACGAGCCCCGGGCCCCGCGCAGGACCCGTCCCCAGCCCGGCCTGCCTGCCTGTCTTTCTCTCCCTCTCTCATCCCTTGTGGTGTGGTTGTTTTGCAGAACATGCCCCCCATGAGCCCCGAGAAGCCTGCTTTGTGTGCTGGTTGTGGAGGGAAGATCTCAGACAGATATTACCTGCTGGCTGTTGACAAACAATGGCACCTCAGGTGTCTTAAGTGCTGTGAATGTAAACTGGCTTTGGAGTCAGAACTCACCTGCTTTGCCAAGGACGGCAGTATTTACTGCAAGGAGGATTACTACAGGTACAGCAATCAGTCACCATGGGTTCAAAAGCACATCCCCTCAAAAGGCATTATGAGCCGAAATGCTCTTTTCTCTACGTGGGTTTTCAAAGGTAGCTTTTCGCAGTCAGCAATTCCTTAATCCTGTAAACGCGTTCCCTCCGAAAAGTCTCGCACGTTTTAAAACTGGACGGACCATCAGGGGACGCGCTGACTGAGCATGTGTGGCGGTACACAAACAGGCGAAGGCTCTTCCGCTGCTCGGCGCTTTCCCTCCTTAAATACCACCGTAAGACCCAACAAAAATTTCCCCCCGCCCGCGGCTTGCCGGTTCTACCGCGGCCCGGGGGTCCCGCCGCTCCCGCCCGGGCCCGGGCCCGGGCACTGCCGATCCGTGCCTTACAGCTGTCCTGGGGCTCAGCTCCCCGCGGCACTGCTCGTCCTGACAGGAATGGCAGGAGAGCGGGGACCGATCTCCCCTCCCCGTCCCGCCGGAGTCCGTGCGCACGGGCAGCGGGAGGGCTTTGCCCGAGTCCTGAGACAGTAGGGCAGCTCGGCGGAAAGTGCGAGTCGCTTACCCCGGGACCCCAGCACCGTCTCCCGGAGAGTGTCCCGACACCAGGAGGGCCAGAGGCCACAGCCTCTGTCACAGCCGGTGACACGGGCCGTCCTGGGGCCAGGCTCCCTCGCGTGGCCGGGAGAGAAGGCGAGCGGCACCGGGGCAAGCTCTGCCTTTGCCGTTCTAGTTGATGCCCACTTTTCTGTTTCCTTCAGAAGGTTCTCCGTGCAGAGATGTGCCCGCTGCCACCTTGGGATCTCAGCATCTGAAATGGTCATGAGAGCCAGGGAGTCGGTTTATCACCTGAGCTGCTTCACCTGCACCACCTGCAACAAGACTCTGACCACGGGCGATCACTTTGGCATGAAGGACAACCTGGTTTACTGCAGGGCCCACTTCGAGTCCCTTTTGCAAGGAGAATACCCCCCTCAGCTGAGCTACACCGAGCTGGCTGCCAAGAGCGGAGGGCTGGCCCTGCCTTACTTCAACGGCACTGGCACGGTCCAGAAGGGGAGGCCCAGGAAACGAAAGAGCCCTGCCCTGGGAGTGGACATCGTCAGCTACAACTCAGGTGGGAAACACAGGCCGAGCCTGCCTCACGCTCCCCCGAACAGAGCGTTCTCGGGCTTCCTCTCAGCTAGGCAGTGCGTGAGTAAGTCAGCCAGGCCAAATCTTGCTTAACCATTGGAAAATCAAACAAACAGCCCTCTGAGGGTTGGAGCGTTTGCAGGAAAGCTAGCAGCAGCCCTCCTCAAAAGCTGTCTTTGCCTATTAATGTCAAACACCCAAACTTAGCCACTTCCCAGGGTAAAGACAAAAAAAAAAAAAAAAAAAACCAACAAAAACCCCAGCCCCTAAAACGCATAGCTCTTTCTCTATAGGAATCTCAGAGGTACTGTTATCATTATTTATATTTGATTGGCTAAAAGCATTTCATCACTTAAACCTCAAATTAAAAGTAACCAAATGAATCAGAAAAAATAGAATAAAAGTTATAGTATACAGATCCTACAACGTCAACGTAGTATGCACATAACCCGATTTAGATATTCAATTTATAGTGCTTAATTCTTCAGGCTGAATAATTCTGTTTTACTGGCACATAAATAACCAAACTGTACAAGAGGTCAACGAATAAATGTTGTTCCATGTAACTAAACCCTAACAAATGTAATTAAGGAGAACGGTTTCTGTTCTCTCAATAGTAAAAAAGGAATAAGTGTTGCCCTGTATTAAATATCTTTCTTAACTCCAGTCACTTATGTACCCAGACCATGTATAAACACACAGTGCTATTGGCCAGAGGCAAAGAAGTTTCAGGTATGATCAGGCAGTTGAGGCAAAGTTTCATTATGTGGGAGACGAAAGCAGTAAGGGTAAATACGATCTAGCAAACTCCTGACTCCAAAATTATTTTAGCGAAATTTAAGCTCCCGATGGACGGTAACTGTGGGAAGAAAAAGTGTGGCAAGCTGCTTCTCCCTAAAGTGGGGAGCCGTCCCGGCTGGGGCAGGGAGAGGGGGCTCCTGTTCCTGAGCCGCGAGCCTCTGGCCCCACTGGGGAGCCCGGACAGGGGTCAGGGCCTCCCCTTCCGACAACCGCGGGTCGATAGCAGTGCACCGCTGTCGCCCCGGAGCTCTCTCCCCTCCACCAAGTTCATCCCCCTGCTACTGAGATCCATAAGGAATCCTCCACTGCCCCTCTGCCCTCCCCATCCCTCCCCCGGCACCTCCTCTGGGGCCACTGGTGAAATGGGCTTTAGCTGGGAACCAGGGAGCTGTGCAAGGCGATTTCATCTCCTCTGATGCATAGACCTTGGAGCCAGGGTAATCACTGCGCTAATTGTTCCTTGTTAATTGAAGATGACATTGGAATCCCTGGCTACGGAGCGGCTTCCAATCAATCCTGAAAGCTGCTAAAGAAAAGGGAACCTGTAGCGCAGCCAGGATTCATTCAGTCCCGGCTTCGAATGGTGGATTTCCCGTGCGCTCCTCTCTGTGCTATCCCTGGTCCGCACACCACCCCTCGAATCCCCAGATTCCTAAAGGGAAATATTACTAGGGACAATTTAGCGTCAGAATTAAGACCAGAAATTAGGGAAGGATGAAGATAGGATAAAACACCTCTAAAACTTCAGGTCAGGACTCAAGAGAGATACTATTTGCAAAGGCTGACATAGTTTTTGTGTGCTAGTCTTAAAACTCCCCTTTTTGACAACAGCGGGTCACGTAAGATATTCCACTGACTCCAAATGAGATAAAAAAGCGCTACCCATTATGAAAATACGTTTCACTGCATTGAGAGCTCACAGAATCCTCCGGGCAACGGAGAGAGAGAAAAAAACCCACCACCAATAAATCAATAAACGCCCGAATCTGATGCTTTGGACTCAGGCTACATGGCTGAGAAATCTGGTCTGTTAGGGCCGTGATTTTATTTCTTTTTATAAGATTTCTCTAGCAATGCCCAGGGAGGGTCTCGATACAGTACAGGTGGCATTAAACCCCGCACCCGGTGCAAACGACTTCAGCCCGCTGACCCACCGCGCTCCACGTTCAGGGGCAGGAAAAGGAATCTGTAACAGTTACGAAATGAGTTGCAGTAGGTGAAATCTCTTCTTGAGAGAGAGAGAGAAAAAAAATCTCTAACTAATTGGCAGCCGCTTCCCTACGCACATTTCTATTTCCCTGCCCTGTGACTCAGTAACTGCTCTTGCACGTAATCGTTTACAAAGGGCAGGCAGTGCACAGAAAATTCAGTGTCGGGGACACGACTGCCGCCTTCCACGGGAGCAGCGGGGCCCCGCAACCCGGCCGGCAGCCCAGGCGGGCCGTGCCCTCTGTCGGGGCTGGGGTCGCGGTGCCCCGGCGGGCCCGGGCACAGCCCTGCCCCGCACGCCGGCTCTGCCATAGAGCGCACCCGAGCCGGGACACCGCGCTCGGTGCCGGCAGCTCCTCCCGGCCAGCCAAAGCTGCCTCCTGGCGCTCCGTGTTTGCGGGCACCGCGGGTTTAACTTGCCCGGCGGGCCAAGGCGGTGCCCCACCGAAACGGACTCACCCGCGGGGGGCCGTACCCGTGTTCCGAGCCATTATGGAAACGAACCCCACCTTTGAAAACGAAACTCCAACGAAGCTAACAACTTCAGCCAGCTGAACATAGGCATGTGTGTTTTCACAGGCCATCCGGCAGGCCCTGGCTCAGATTTGGGTCCACATTTTGTTTCAGGGGAGCTGAGACCAGGGCCAGAATGGAAAATCAGACCCTGCTGCTGGGTCTACAACAGCTTTTCTATTCTGTATTTTGCTTGGTATTTTAATTTCTGTTTCTCAGCTCCTCGGTTGTGAAGTGGAAACACAACAGTAAATAACTCAAAATGTTATGAGGTAAAAGTCATTCATACCTGTGAGCTGTCTGGAAATTAACGTGAAAAATGGAAGAAACTATTCAAAAGTACTTAAAACATTCAAGGCTTTCTCTATACTACCTCTTATATCACAGAATTAATATGTATTTTGTGGGAAACTCTGTTGACTTGCAGCTCACAGGATATAGAAATGAGATGGTGAAGAAGATTTCCCTAGGAAAATATTTGACACAGCTGTTGCTCAAAGAGCTGTTCACTTTTTTCATTATATATCTCTGTGTGTGTGTGTGTGTGTGTGTGAAAAACTATGAAGAGTACACTTGAAGAATTTTTGGCAATGAGAAACAAACTCTTCTAGATCTTTATAAAGCAAAATTAAACAACCCCTCAATCCCACTGCAAAAAAATTAACAATAATGTTTTGCCTGATTTTTTGCTTCCCCTTTGTTCTCCAAGAGACAGTATAAAACTCTGCTCTATGATGTGGCCAAACCACATAACACTGTTTCACCCATGTAAAACAGAGAATGAGCTGTAATCATTGCATAAACCAGGATTGTCTGAGAATGATGCTTGGAGCCCTCTTCCCATTTTCTCTTGAAAGTAAAAGCTGAAATAAAGTAGATCACAGACAAAAAAAAAAATTAAATAGGTAGAGTACAGAAGCAAAGGCAATAAGCAGGACAGAAGAGCCTGAGGAAGTTTGTGTTGCTGCTGTAATCCTGAGCAACCCAGGGAAAGCAACACAAACAAGCAGCTTGCAACTCTGAAGAAAAATCCAAGGATGGAATTCTGGCACTCTGATTTATGTCAGCTCATAAGTTATAGCCCACGCAGTTTGACTGAAGGCAGTGTGATTGCTTGTGAAAACAAGTAGTAAATACAATCCATATCTGGCCTGATATAGTTTTTAAGGCAACTTTCAGCTCCTGATAATTTCAGAAGTGTCAGCTTAGTTTATTTGATAGTGCAGATATACTTCTTACCAAGAGTAGAAGCAAAGGTAGCTATAATTAAATATTCACCTGATTTTCTGTCAAAGTGTTGTCTTACCAGCATCTGTTCATGTTGACTTGTCTTGTGATTCAAAAGAGAAAATGTCTTCAAGAAACTTTTTATTTTCTCCTGGTTTCAAGTTGCTTTGTCTCTGTTTTCAGTGCTGCTGACATCAATCTCTCTGTATTGTGTACTTTTCCTCTTTCTCCTTCTCTCTCTCTCTCCCTTTTTAAATTAGGAGTGGGGATCTGCTAGGCCTTGTAAATAATCCAGTAACTATTGGAAAGCAGTTCAAAAGTCTAAATAAACAATTAACAAAACTCAGTTTAATTTACAGACGTTATGAAACATTTTTAATTAGATCTTCTTTAAGTAATATTCCCTGCTATGATGACACTATTAATTTTCTTTTGTATGACTGAGCTATCTTTATAAAGTGAGATCCTAGAAATTGCTAATCCTTCTGTTTCAACTGAAAAGAAAAATGTAGATGTGTTTCTTAGGTTTTTGTTTTTGTTTTTGTTTTTTTGCCAATACTGTAATTGCTTTCCCCAATATGAAGGAATGATGCCACTGTCCCCTAACAGCTGCAACCCTTGTATACAATTCACACCCATAAAAGTGTAATCTTAAACAAACTTATCTTTCACAGACACTTTGAAAATTCTAACTTAGGAAAATCAGGGAAGCTCTTCGCAAGTTTTGAGACCCTAGCTGGTTGCTTGTAGAAATGTCCTGAATCAGTATCAACTAAGAGCTACTGCTGATTGGGATTGAGGGACTTAATCAAGCCTTGATGCAACTGCTTTCTAGACATGTTTTACAGATGAAGGTCTTTGAGCAGTCCATATAAACTCCCAGACAGAGTCCAAAAGCATTTATTTTATCAGCAAAAAACCTCAGATTTTACGCTTTCTTGATGAACTGTCATAACAAACTTTCCTGCTGTACATCTCTTTTTATAGGTGCTTGTGATTTGGGGAAAAGCTCAGGAACATTCAGAATGCTGGTTTGACCTTTATTATTCTCTCAAGCTCAGAGTGTTTCAATGAGTGAGATTTCAAAATCTGAATGAGATTTCAAATGACTCTTTGAATGCCCAAAGCAAAACCATCACCACAGGGGAAAAGACTTGTTTGAAAATAAATGCCAAAGGAGAGAGAACTTTCTAAATCTGCCCTTAGTAGGCATAGGCATGAGGGACATAGCATGTTTTAAGAGTAGGAAATGATGATATTCTGGATCTTTTTTTGGTTTAATTTAATTATCACATCTGTACTTATCCTTGTACGATCTTAGCCCTTCCTTCCTTTCTTTCTTATTCGCTTCCTTCTAAACAGTATGTGACTTGAGATTTTTGCCTTAGTTCATTCCTCCTACTCCATGTGTGGCCACTAACCCCTCGTTCCACTTTGTTTATTGCCCAGGTTGTAATGAGAATGAGGCAGATCACCTGGACAGAGACCAGCAGCCTTACCCCCCATCCCAGAAGACAAAGCGCATGCGCACCTCCTTCAAACACCACCAGCTTCGTACAATGAAGTCCTACTTTGCTATCAACCACAACCCAGATGCCAAGGACCTCAAGCAGCTTGCCCAGAAAACAGGACTGACCAAGAGAGTTCTGCAGGTAAGAAGCCACATCATAGGCTTGACAGAACTTTTGCCCTACCCCTGCTAGTCAATAGCATTTCCCTTAATGTGTAACAACAGCAATATACATAGAAATACTTTTGCTAGGTGTGTCCCTAGTGGGCGTGCAGAGGGGTATGTTATTACATGGCATGAGTGCCGAATGTATGTCTTACTGCCCCAAGGCAGCCAAATACAGAAGTGTGATGTAAAATTAGTTGCCTCCTCAACATGAGGAAACTATCTTCAGAGTCCACCAACCCAGTAGATGTCCTGGGATCCATAGTCTCTCTGTGGTGACCTCACTAAGGGTAGAGGTAGCAAACAGACTAATTTTATGCATGCTGGGTGAAGCCTTTGGGCTCTCCAGAAGTAGTTAATGTGGCCCCTCACTAAGAGACCCCCTGATATGTTTGAAGCAAGGTTTGACCAAGGTGATCCTCCAGGACCAGCTGGCTCCCTCTCTCAATGCTTGTTAGACAACTGTTACTATTAAGGGCCTACATAATCAAAAGTCACTTCCCTATGAAGGACAGCCTAGCAAATTATGTTAAATAAAACCCTATACTGTGTGTGCTAGCTCAGTGAAGTTGAAGTGAGGTGTGTATTATATGCAGAGTGCTAAGGAAGGGCAGCGATTGAGGTAGAAGGAGAATCTATTAGCGGCAATTCCTTGTCCGTGTTATATGTCACCTAAAACATTTTCAGTGAACCTTACAGAACAGAAAGACTAGGTGACCCATATCAACAATCTGTATGATAGAGATGCTGTAATTACCCCTCCTTCCTCTTCAGCCTTTTCAAATAATCAAGGCAAACTCTCAGCCTTGGCAAAAATCTGCTCATTCACCCTTTGCCTCGGTCTTTATCATGTGTCTTTACCCCAGAACTACCCAACCCAAGAAACACTACCTGGCCATCAAGAAAGTTGCTCTAATTTGGGGATCGAATGAGTAGATTTTTCTTGGGCTTGCTCTGAAAGAGCTGCACACTGGGCTGTGACTTTCCAGTAAGCACCCATAGCACTGGGCCCGTGAGAGGGGCAGAACCACCAGTAGCAAGAAGAGCTGTAGAATGACTTAGGTGATGTGCCACACAAAAACAAACATCAAAAATGACTTAAAAGCAAGAAAAGAGACAAAAGTAAGCGAAACAAAACAAGCATCGGTAAAGAAATCAATTGGGATTGGTTTGCAGGTTTGGTTTCAAAACGCAAGAGCCAAATTCAGAAGGAACCTTTTGCGGCAGGAGAATGGGGGTGTCGATAAAGCTGATGGCACCTCACTACCGGCACCGCCCTCAGCAGACAGCGGCGCTCTCACTCCACCCGGCACTGCGACCACTTTAACAGACCTGACCAATCCCACTATCACTGTAGTGACATCAGTGACCTCTAACTTGGACAGCCACGAATCCGGGAGCCCCTCACAAACTACCTTAACGAACCTTTTCTAACATTTCAGTTCTTATTTTTTTTTTAATTCTTACTCTTCATTATTATTATTATAATTATTATAATTATTATTATTATTTCCAAGCCTTTTTTTAAAAAAAAAGAAACAAAAAACAAACCAACAAACAAACCCACAAAATATTTGGGAAAATAAACAGCTTGATGTGTAGCATCTGCAGCCACTTGGCAAATGAGTTTGAAGTAATATGTTGCTATAATAAATGAACATTTATTGTTGTTAAATTGTATTCAAATTTTTTAAATTCATCGAATGATTGAAGAGAAGGTTATGAATCATTCTCATAAGTGCCTCTTAAAATTGTATGTTACTTATTTCCAGAACCTTGAAAAAAATTGTTACTACTACAAAAAAAAAGAAGATTCTTTCCCTCCTTGATAACCACATAAAAACCAGCACCAAAAGAATGCTGTTTCAGGATTGTACATTCACTTGCAGCATTTAAAAACCCTAAATTTAGTTTCATTTTTATAATGCATCTAAAAGTTTTGGATGATTTATTTTTTAAATGTTGAATAATAAATACAAAATGAATGCAACTAATAATTGAAACAGACTGGAAGCGCCAGTGCTCTTTTCTAATGCTTTAGTCACAAGCCTGATCCTCCCTGAGCACTGGGGATCTCACTGGGATAGCTAAATGCTCCTCTGCCAGTTCTTCACCCGGCTGGGACGTCCTTGGCCACCACTGAAAGCCATGCCTGGATGGAGGACTTGGAGAGAGAGAGCCAGTGATGAGAGTGCATGTGGGTGAGGATGGCAGGATCAGGCCGTTGGCTTCCAAATTTGTGTCCTGTACACTGAGAAGACAAGATCTGGAAAAAACCCCTCCAGAATGAGCTCCCTCCTAGAAGGATATTATTAAAGTAATAATAGCAGAATAACAATGAAGGTGAGGAGTCCTACTGATCCGAAATATTGCGCAGGGAGCGGTTTGCATTTTTGCCTGTCAAGCACCTCTGATTTGGAATTGAAAAGAATAAAAATTGCAGTTTGCTACATGGCTTTGATGCCATACCATCAAAGCACACAGGAAGTTGCCCAGCTGCTTTAGTGAACACAAAAGTCATTTTCAAGAAGGTGTTTGCACGTGTACTATTAAATGAATTTTGATAAATCCTACCCTTTTTTTTTCTTTCAGGGAAAATGGAAATAAGCAAAATATAATTTATTAAGATGTTTAAGGAAAATTATTTCAGTACAATTTATTCATTACTATTTTGAATTTACTTTAGATGTTTCCTGAGATTGTATCAGACACTTTGTTTAACACAGGAACTTAAAATCTTTAGTTCATTAATAACTCTAACATAAACTTTTTAAACTTTGTATTAAAGAAAAAACTGTTAACAAAAATCGTACAAGACCAGGAATTGGCAGTGAATAACTTCAAAGCCGATAAACTCAGAAGCCTTGTGGATGCTGATCTGAATACATTTCTTAGTTTACAATAGTGATCTTTCTTTTTTTTTTTAGTTTTATTTAAGCTAAAAGTCTGAATGGTCTGGGCAGTGGTGAATGTTCATTTGTATCCTTTTATTGTAGTTGAACACCAATTAGATTGTGGAGAGTCTCAGAAACAAATACAAACAAAAACCAGTCAAGATCTATGTCTTGCTTTTAGTGGATTGTTAAGAATAACTTTGCACATATCCCCCACTTTTTAGACACCATCAAATCTCTTTTTGGTGGTCAAAGTGGCTATTTAATATATTTTAAAGGTGTCCTTTTTGGCTGTATAAATGTGTGGTTACATATTGACAGTTCACTGCCCACATTAAAGTGCATTATTGTAATTTTTGCTCAGGGTTTTTAGAAAATTAGCACAGAAAAGTAGCTTATTTTTAAAAAAAGATGATGGAAGAGATGTTAACACTGTAATAGAAGAAAGGTGTGTTTGCCATTATATATTTAGCAAGTATGGTTATCATCTTCTACGGATATTGAATCTTGACTTTTCCTATTTCTATTACCTTATGGGCATTTACCACTAACCAGACCAAACGACCTTGGTAAGGCTGAGATCTTTATTAATACACTTTTACAGGTAAAAATATTGATACTTATAAATTTTGTTCTTTGACAGAACAATATATGGTACTAGAGATCTACTTTATTAAGTAGACTAATTAAAACTCAGTTCTACTATGTGCCTTATGATATACCTTGGGAGTAAGTTTGTGAAAAATCAGGATATATGTGTTGTTTGTTAAATTAACTGTTTTAAGCCCTTTTGACACCTCACTAGTTTTGTACTGTTTTACCTCTTATTTCTGAAACTCTTTTTATGGTGTATCCTGTTAGAGGGGACAAACATGTCATAGAAAGCAGTTGTGCACTCTTTCAGATATAGTTGATAAATCCAATAATCTTATATATTGAACTTCGTGTTTATAGTACAGTAAGTGGTCTAGCAAAATTGTCCATGTTTCTTTGTTTATTGATAAATGCATTGTATAGAAACTATTTCCCCTAAATATTTATGGACCAAACAATTGTGATATATCCTATTAAATTTGTGTGAATAAACCATTTTGAATCTAAGGAGTTTTATTTCCCATCAGTTTTTCGTTGTTGCTTTTTTTCCTTTTTTTTGTTTTGTTTTCTTTTTTTTTTTTTTAAATTTAAAGTCTACGTGTACCAGTGCGTCTCTTTACTTTTACAGTACCTATGAACAATTGGTATTAAACACAGAAACACGGCCTTTTAAATATTTTAAAATATGGTTCCCTCTTAGGTTTTCCATTTCTTCATATTCGATGTATATGCTACTGCTGGTGCAATTTAGAGTTTAGCTTTTTAGCCTCCCTTTTTGACCATGCAAAGTAATGCCCCACTGATTTGTTATTGAAACCCTGTCTTAGACTTCTAAAAAAGCCAGAAAACTAGCAGCTAAAGTAATTGCATGACAAATATAACCTAAATAGTATGATGAAATGAATCAAGATTTAATGCTAGGTATATTGAACACAAAATAGCATTGCAGACCCCGAAAAGCCAGGTTGCTCTGTAGTTTAATAAATTGTCACTATGATTTCTTTCAGGGAGAACAAATCATGGGGCATTACAGCCAAACATCCCGACGTTTGAAAATTCCCTAAAGTATTAAAAGAAGGGGAAAAGTTTGATCGGAAATCCACTGCAGTGAAGACAAAGACAATATTAGGTTATGATAATCATACATTTAAAAATCTATCGAGCCAAAAAATAAAAATAAAAGACTTGATGTCATTTCCTGAATGTTAACAAAACATATGTTATTTTACGGTGTCTAATTAACAGAACTGAAGGCTTCAACAAATTGTGTGGTATCAAAAACAAATTTAGAGAAACTATGTATAAAACCAGAGCAACCTGGCAGCAATCTACCCAGCCCATATTCGACGAAACCTTTTCTTTAAAAACAAAAATCACATTTGTCAAGCACAAGTACTTGTAAAATAAAATCTGAGTGCATTCATTCCACTTGCTTGCTAATGTGTACTAGTCATATCTGTTAAATGGATTTTTGTAAATTCAAAGAGAACTTTTCACTCATCCAAGATCATAGGAATCAAAGCCCAGTAACTTTAGTACTATTGTTTCCGGATTAATTTTTTTAAAATGAGACAAATCTGCATGCACTTTTCCATCTGTCACATATAGTGTACATTTCTGTATGATGAATTTCTCTTTGATGTTTCTTGTATGATAGCTTTCATTAATAAACATTTTATTTGATGCAAACATAGTTAACTTTATGTAAACACATAGCTAATTGTTCCAACTAATTTAAACTTTTCTTTTGAAAAGAAGCAGTACAGTGCAGTTCTAATATGCTATATATATTTAAAATCAGAAAGAATGAGGTAGCAATACTGTTGCACAGTGTAAAATTATTTCCTTTGGTGTTAACTGCCTAATTTTTTAACTTCCTGTATAAAAGTGACATGTTTTACAAAGAAATTCCCATCAGCATCAACAGTAAAACAATCCCCAAACTCTTCATCAATATGAGAAAACACGAGCAGTACAGTATGTAAAATCCTCAATGACTTTTAGAGTACAAGGATATGATTTGCGGATCCCTGAGCTGTTTACAAGGTCACTATGCAATGAACAAGTATGCTACAGAAAGTTGCTCCTGAGATTCCCAGTCCAAATCACAGATGATTTTTACAAGCCAACAAGCAAGCGTAACAATAACCGAGTCTTAGTAATGAGGTTTTGTAACTGTTAAGCAAGTATTTGCAGAAAGATTTTTTAAAATATATTCCTATTTAGCTGTATAGCCAAAGCATATGTTAAACAAATTAACATATAAAAGATTTGCCAGAAAATCTTTCATTAAGATGACATTTTTATTATATACTAATGAACCCTATGTAAACAATGTAACTTTTATGAATGATGGACATTAAATATTTCACTTACGTGTATCCTCAGCATTTTGCATGTTTTCTTAAGCTATTCTAGTTTCAGAATTCTAAAATCATACTATTATTAACAACGTAAGAGAAAGTTATGTACAGATTACTGCAGCGATCTCTGGAAAGCGGTAACTGAGAGTGTTCTAATGGCAATAAAAAGGTATCATTTATTGGTGGTAATTATGGGAAGCATTGTTTAAACAACAGTTTTATAGTATGTTGTAAAGTTCTATTGAAAAGGTTAGCACGGTGGACTTAATTCAAATCAGCTTGATCAGAAATTTAAGTATATTGTGAAATTCTTACACTGAGCCTTATGCGTATTTATTACTGCAGAAAGTAAGTAAATGTAGGAAAGCAATTATTTGTGTCACAGCCACAATATGGTTTCCCCCTGTTGTCCACAGGAAAATATTACAAACATTAATTATTCCAAACACTAAAGAAATTAGCGGTGACTAGGACCAAGAAAAAAACCTATGTAGTATAACTTTTCTTTTGTAAGTCACTGCATTCTTCGATAAGTTAAATTTCTTCTCCTTCTGATTTAATACATAATAGAGATATTTCTAGTCTGGATACTTGTCTGTGTGTTGCATTTGTCACCTCATTTCAATTAGAAAAATAAATTAATTAAATAATCTTGGTGAAATACTGGCAAAATCATCACTGGACAAAATAAAACCAGGACAACTTTATTTCTCCATGTCTGATTAGAGACATTAAGGTGTGATTTTTCTTAACACTATGCTGTTTGGAGACAGTCCTGCACACAGTGCTCTGATGGACCTGACTAGTGGCATTAGACAATCCAAATTTTTCCGAAGATACAGAACTGTCTCCTGCATTAAATAGGCAAACGTTGAAAGCGCAGCATTATCTGAGAAAGAAAGAAAGAAAGGAATAGCTTTAGAAAAAACTTGAGAGAATGCAAGACAAGTGTAGGTTTTCAGTGTTGTGAGTGAGACACATTGGGGGTCTTTCTAGTGGTTACATACCCATGTATAGACACAGCGTTTCTTTCCTTTCCTAGTCTTGAAAAAGAAGTCAAATTGTGCAGTCCTAGAACATCTTACTCAGAATTATTCACCAGAGAAATGGCTTGCAGGGCCAGGTCAAATGACAGAAGGCTGACACCACAGCCCACTGAAATTGGTGAAATATTCTCTCTCCAACTCCTTGGGCTTTGAGCCAGGAGCTGAATGAACATGGAGATTAAATTACACTCTTGTCTCTAAAGAAAGCATAACCTTCAGAATGAGACAGAATATATAGGACAGCAATGCTGCTCCGTGCTTTGGACTTCATCCTTCAGAGCTGCTAATCCAAGCACCTGGCACATGCACTAAATTGACTTCAAAATATTTCTTCCTCCTTCAGCCAAATACAGGACACAAATTATACTACTGGAATTTCCAGAAGCTACTGCAGTGTCAGAGACTTTATTCAGTTATTCTGCAATGTTGAACAATTCTTTTGCGCTTCTCACTTGACACAGACTTATCTCGACACATACCTATATACATATCCTTGTCTTGCCTTCACATAACCAGTACTTTCATATTTATTTAAGTCATTCAAATCTACAGAAAGCAACTCTCCATGCTTACACGTCCTAGCAAAGGCAGTTGTCATAATTTTTGTTCTGATACTCCTTTACATTTTTCTGAAGTGTTTTTTTTTTAAGTTTGTACTTTTGTATGTTGGGTTGTTTTGGGGTTTTTTTTGTATGTTTTTGTTTGTTTGTTTTAAATAGCTCTGGACTACAAAAAAAGAGTAGCGCTTAATATATTTGTGTATAGATTACTTTGCCAATTTTCCTTGTAATATCTAGAAAAACAACTCTATAGTAATCATTTAATTCCTGGCTTGCATGTTACTATAAGGTGTTTCCCTCTGTGATTGACTCTATCATAACAAATTATATCAAACACAGACAATTCTATTTTTAACTAATATGATTAATATTAGAAATGATAGTTTTTTTAGCTACACTCATTTCTGGCTCAAGTATGGGATTGTGAACAGGCATCCTTTGAAATTTCTGGTAGTTGCTACTGCTAGGAGCAGAGGGCTAGACTGAAGGTCAGATCTAACTTGACAAAAGTCAGTGTTACTTTCCAGTTTGTTCTCTTGTCATATTGCGCTTTAACAGTGGATAAAAATATTGTCAATGGTTATTTTACTGCAAGAAAAGGAAAGTCGTATATGTTTCCCCTTTGCACTTCAGTCACACACTTCAGTATAGATTTTTGAGACTGAACAGATACACAGCATTTTGAATCTATGAGACTGCTGCTTAGAGCAGATAAATAATAATGGAAAGACCAAGCTAAGAAATGGCCATCAGGTTTCAAATACAAGCAATCACTGGGGGAAATGTGGTAGTTCTTTATTTAACATCCCATGAATTCTTATTTCACCATTTCCTTTGAGGAATTTGGACTTAGCAGAGAGTAAATGATCAAGTGGCTTGCTCTGCCACATGCACTTTGATCCCAGAACAGAGATATAATAGAGAACAATCTGTAACAAGAACTTTTCAGAAATAATTATCTAGCAAAATAAAAAACTGTTGCCCAATATCCTAAAATCAGTAAAATAAAATGCACCGTGAGGACAGCTGAAAGCACCGGTTACTATTTTATCTTAGCCATAAAGATATGCACTCTCATGATTTCTATTTAATTCATAGAGCATAATTAACTGCACCAAAGAAGTACCTATCCCACCACAATAGGGAGCCATGCATGTAGTGTCAGTAGGGACAGTTAAGATCCATTTAGAAAGTAATGAACTTGGAGGTATTTTTCACCTGCAAACATACTTGCATTATTGTTGCTCAGGCTGCAGCCACAATGTTAGACAATGCCTCTCATTTTCTTCCCTTGCTGTCCAGAAGAATATTTTTGACTTTATGAGAAAGAGTGTGCTACAGAAAAGAAAGTTAAATGGACACTAAAAAATACATGAATGGGATTGTGTGCCTTTTATATGTCTGCTAGCACATTTGATATAAAACGCTGCTGCACTGAGGCTCTGAATATCAGCCTTACAGACAGATTACTGTTTTCTTTCTGCTTTATTATTTGAAGATGCTTTGCTTCTTATATATGAGTTTACATAAACAAGCTGTAATTACACCGGCTGAAGTAATTTCCTGCCCCATTTTGTCAAACATTTCTTAATAATCCAACCCTTGGACAGATATTTTTGTGAATCTGGCTGGAGTAAATGAAGAAGTTAGAGCAGTTGCCGTTCACTGTGACCTGTTAGAAATAGTTCATCCATCCAGAATTGTTCTACACATACAGTAACGTTAGTTCAACCACTGATTTTAACCACTTTTGTTATTGTGGATGAATCAAAATTGAGAAGTTCTTCAAATCACAATTTACCACTACAACAGTATCATTAAAAGACTATATGACATGTAGTGCTCAGACCTTTTATAACATCCAGATTCTGAAATCGTTTTACCCCCCTATTTTATCACACCAACAAATTAAAACTGGAGAGCTCAAAAGTGTGTTTGTGTTCTGAACCTATTCAAGCTGTCTAAATTCATGGTATTTCCAGAATGGACTGCTGAGTTCTTGTGAAATCTGGAGCTTTTTGATTAAATTTCCTTGATTTCCTTACTTGGACCTACTGAAACAGAAACTTAATCTTGTAATGACCTACTAGACTTTCTGGTCTTTAGAAAAACTAAGAAATTGAGTAATATATAATATCAGTGAAAAAACACTTTTACAGAACTAAGACTCAGTTCAGAAGTGTTTTAAAATGTGTGCGGTTTTCTTTCTTTTTTTTTTTTTCCTTAGAAAAGTAACACAGAAACCCATTTTTTGGAATCAGGCTCTCCAATAACTACTTCCCAAAGGCCTCTCTCTTGAGCTTCTGAAGAATTTTGCCATTAAATTACATTTCATTATGAAAACCTCTTGCTTTGAGCAAAATGACTCCTCCAAGATGCTTTATTGCTATTTTTTATTTTTTTTTTTATTTCCCCAGTGTTTTTGAACACCTGTGTTTCTTCTGTCCCGTTTTTGCCCATGTGAAGGCAGTGCTTGCAGGATCACTCTGGCAGCCTTACCAGCACTGCCTACTCTGGATATGAGATCCTGCTCTGGATATCAGTCCTAGGGCTGAGCACACCTGACTGCTCTTCTCAAGCAAATTCTATTCCTGGGTCTTTTTGGTCCATGTGGCCGGAGCCCTGCTGTGCTGAGGGCACTCATCCCCTGACCCCTCACCACCCATGTCTCCCCTCCTGTTTCCAGTGGGAACGCTGCATGCCCTGACTCTATCCCAGACTGCCCATAGATCTTCACGTGTGGTCGACTTTCTGTAAGAAAAACTATTTGCTCATTTTTGTTGTCCATCAGGGCTCCATTTTGCAGCTGGGGCTCCTCCACTCCCGGGGCAGAGCCAAGGACACTTGTTACAGCTGCTTAGAAAATAGGAGCTGTCACCAGCTCCTGGCCCTCTGCGCAAGGGGTGGTGGCTGCCCCAGGCCTGCAGGCTCCGTCGCTCATGGATGCACGCAGCCCTCTGACACCAGAGACCGCTTTTGCATCGTGGAATGGTTTGGGTTGGAAGGGGATGAACTTTAAGGTCCCTACAAACCTCTCTTCTGTAGGCAGGGACATTTTTCACTAGACCAGGTTGTTCAAAGCCCTGTCCAACTGGCCTTCACACAACTCACTATAACACTAATGGGCAGCAGAACCCTGGCAGGAAAAACTAATTTAAGCTCCTCTTTCTACTTCCAACTCGCATCCATATGCTATGATCCCAGTAGTGAAAACATTCTTGCATGTATTTAACATCCTTATTCTGTGTGATACCACTAAAATATATTTAAACGGGTTTATTTACAGTAATGGACTTGACTGGAGGCATAAACTAATAAAATCAGAGCTTAATGTATAATTTACACCAACTCTGTTTTATCTAAAGAGTTTTAAAGATTTTCAGGTATATTAGTAGAATACTAGTGAGATACCCCTATAGCTTCTGAATTTTGCCTTGTCTGTTGTGCAATGCCTACATTTTCTTAGGAATTAGCATTAGAATGAATGGAAGCAATTGGAATAATGGTCAAGAGTACAAATGGTCAAAGGATCAACCTATAATTTGAGTATTTTGCAAATATGTCACTGCCATATATGAAATGTGTTCTGCACATATGTTACTAGTTTCCTGGCTGGCATGGAATGAAAAGGCCTACTTTTGGTATTTCAGGTTACAACAGATGTTATTTCTTCTATGCTTCCAAATTATGATACTTAATATTCAGCACAACTTTAAAGTAGCTATACAAGAGACAGAGATAGAAATAAAGCATGCCCAGATTTTGGGTTTTACTGCCAATGTATAAATACAAAGCACTAGAGTTTTTAGTTTGTGTCTGAACCATGAAGAGGATAAGCAAGAACCAGCCTGGGCAACTTTTAGAAGCTGTAGAAAAAAACCTGTTTCAAACTCAAGCCAATATTTCTAGGGCTTTTTGATCCTGATTTCCTTGCTCACAGGTGAAAGTGTTTCTTGCTCCTTACTTTTATGTAAAATCAATCAGGCAACCCAAAGCCTGAAGAGGAAAAGGGAAACAGAGTCTAACAGTGCCTTCACAACCACGCTAACTGTTTAAAACCCAGTTCCATCCTCTGCACACGGTTCCACATGGTCACCTCAGTAGGATAATAGTTTGCTTAGAGCATAAATCCCACTGTGTGGTGACTGTCAATTGACTCTGGCTGTAAAATGCAGTGAGAGCAAACGCGGCGCTGGGAACACATGCTGGTATCCGCATGGCTGCTCCCCTGCTCAGTGCTGATGCTGACATGTGTCAGAACAGAGGCTGCCAGTCCCTCTCTGGCTAATAGGGGAGTGTGTCCTAGGGTGGTTCTTCACCTGTAGTGCTAATGGCAGTCCTGTTCAGAAAGGTGTCTCTTCACATCCTCCAGAAAGCTGTTATTCTCCCTCCTGAGTAACACTGGAGAACTGACTAGTTACTAATGTCAAAAGGCAGAATACTGGCACGGGCGTATACAGTATCCTTTTGTAATGTTCTGCCTGCACTGTGGTGTGTACAGATGAAATTCACAATGTGTCATTTGAATCCTCTACAGATTTAGTCCGTCCCTAATCCAAGGTGAATTTCGTTCCCCTGTTATTTAAGGTCAACATGGAGAACAGCAGTAGTAGACTGAACAGGTAAGTATACCTATGTCTTCACCAGAAGGAAGTGCTACACGCTGTACACCTGAATGCAAACAGTGGCACGTGATGAACTGAAAGATCCATGGGCTCAGCTCCTTAGAAGATAGTGCTGTCCAGTGTGTAAATTCCTTTGTGGTGAATGTCAGCTGTGACCTTGCACGTATCAGAGCCACTCCTGTGTTCAACTAAGGCAGTTATTACACTTGAGCAACTTTGAAGATGAGCAGACCTATGGACTCCAAACCACAGTCTCTGTGATCCTCATTCGCGTATCTTGACTTTACACTTCACTTTGTTTGAAAGGGAAATAGGATCATAGGGTGAGTATTTGCCATTACAAACCTCGAGGACGTGGTTGGAATCAATCAATATAATTTGCAGCAACCCTCAAGTTCAGCAGCCTGTCAAAGGGAGTGCAGCAGGCACTAACCTGGTGTTTGTCTACTGCCCTCAAGAGCAAGAATTGGTGGCAGGGGGATGTGGGTATTTCTGTGCCACTGCTGCAACACATGGATTGCCATTAATGCAGTATCAGTGAAAGTGAAATCCAGTACTGGGAAATAGGAATCCAAAGTTTCTTAAAAATGCTTAGTATGATGAAAAAACTAACACATGCATAAAATTATTATTACACTACTGTATGGTTTGTTCCCTGTGTACTGATACTGCACTATTATTTTCCAATGGACTTATTTACATGAACAGAATACTCACGTTGTGGACTTTGCAGTAAATAAGGGTGGTAGGCTGATACACAGGTATGACCTATGTACTCTGACCACCTATCTGAGAGCATCTTCTTTGCTCCGAGATGTTCTGCTTCAGTTTGGGGTCTTGAAACACTTTTTCTTATTTTACCTTTGTCTCTAACTGTATCATTTCAGTGAAATTTTGCCCGAATTCACATTGGGACTGGGAACAGCATCAAATTCTGCGTGTAATTAAACCAATCCCACTCACAAGAATTCAATCTCTATTCTAAAAGCTACTTACATATATGTAAAACGAGCTTGCTTGTATGTGCTCACATAATCTGTTTCCCATTATCTATGCTTTGAGACCTATATGCAAGGAAACATTAAGGAAAATATTTTTATTAGACACTTTTAAATTACATAAGAAAATGGAGACATTACTGAACACATAGGATAGTAGGTTAAGTGAACTGGCTGTACTCAAGGCAGCATTTGCACCCTGTGTTCTGTGGTGTGACAGTGAGGATGTACAATTTCAGACTCATCCAGCTCCAACCAGCTGTGTGGTAATAGGTTAAACTTTGATTTTGTAACCAAAGAAGACAGATTCACTCTGGAGCCTAAACCTTGCACCCAGTGACTATCAGCTATTCCCTCTGAAGGTTTGATTTCTCCAGAAGTCTTTCTGAAGACACTGTTGATCACTAAATCTACAAAATTACTGCAAAAGCATTCCAGTATCTTTACAATAATACAACTGCATGCTTGGTATTAAAACAGTAGTGTTGACATGTATGGTTGGACTGTTAAACCCATTTTTCATCCTAATTCTACAAATTTGGCTTTCTGAATATAGTGAGTCTTATTGTTGCTCATGTTTCTATGTAGTTGTTTGATGATGGTGGTGTTTGGAGCAACCATAAAGGCACTTTGTGCTTCTCATGTGTCCTTTACAGTCCTATAAATGTGGTTAGATGCAAATTTTCTGTTCTATGTTAGGAGGAGTTATCTTTTACAAGGCCAGTAGGATTTTTGGATGTAGCATGAATACTGTAGCTTTCTGTACCCTAATCTTGAAAAATATTTATCTTGTATTGGCATGTGAAAAAAAAAATCCTTTTGACCAAAGTCTGGCCAAGCTGCAAGAGGTCAGAGCGTAAGAAACATTACACAGAATGCGAGCAGAGAATGTAGGCAATGAGAATGAAGCACCATAATCTATTCTTACTATTAACTGAAAAATCACAGCTTCATGCAACATTTTAGAGCTTTACCTGATTATCAGCAACAACATATTTACAAGTAAGAATTGTGCTTTTAAAACCTGGTAAATGGTAAAATTGTTTTAACAAATGTGCTGGCGCACTGACAAGTAAACTACCTCTCCTTGTGGTTTTGTATTTTATACATCCTCCTCTGAAATACGGCCAAAGGCCTTTCTTAACAGCTGATTAGTATCTCCAGAGTTCTCCATTCCTTTAATTGCTACCTATGAATAACTAATGGCAATGCCACATATTTTCTTTGCAAACAGCAAAGCCTTCTCTATACTGTTTTGGTTCAACTGTACATACCAAATAGCAGTAACGAAATTTACGTTATATAGGTTTGAATTAGTTCTGTTGCCAAAGGTCTAATTCTGTAATGTACCAAATACCTAATATTTGGCCGGCATCCTGTTTTACAAAAACTTTGCATTATGATTTTGTGTTTCTTGAGGACAAAAATAATCTGGTGTCTGTCTTCCGCTTTTAAATGAAAATTTAATAGGCAATTTGAATTTAAAGGAAAATAGAGCTCAGTCTTCAGGCAGTAGCATACTACTATTATTAACTGGGGTGGCATAGGAAAGCTTTAATAGCAATCATTTCACATAACTGAAAGAGTACACCTGGGCATACAGCTACCCTTCATTAGCAACTTCTTAAATATTTCAGTGCCTGTAGGTCAGTATATTTTGCATTGCTCCATTAGAAGTGATGGACATATATTGTAGACAGTGATCTGTGGCTTTATAAACAAATATGACAGTTTCAGTCCTTTACCAACTTGCTGTAAATATGGAACAATGCGCAGGTGAGTAAAAGAAAAAACTGTCTCCCATTTCTTCATCCCTGAGAACTAAGGCCTCTCTGCCACTAGAGGGTGAGACAACTACAAACCAAACACTTAAGCCTTAGTCTTTCCTACAGAAGGTACAAATACAAGTTAACATTCAAACAGGACCTTGGTTATTCATATTTAGGAGAGAAAGATGCTTACCGTGGGCATGGCACATATTCATATTCTTAAAGTCAGGGCTGTGGAGAAATATGGGAACAGTCTGTGAAAGTTAGCAACAGTGGAACAAAACCCATTATCCAGACAGCAGATCTTTGGGCCTTGGGAAGGCAGTTCTGGGCTTTATACAAGTACTGAATCAAACAGTTCTGCTTCAAGAAATAACTGACTTCTCTAGTATTCCTTTCCTTTTACTACCAGACAGACTGATGCAGTTGCCCTAGTGCATCGTTCAAAACTGCAAATTAATTGTTTTGCGTAGTTTAGAATGGCTCTGTACCCAGTCCTGGCAGAAAGCACTAATGCCTACTAACATGTCCATTGTTTCTTAACTAAATGCTTCACAAATAAGTCATGTTTTGATGCTTGCAGAGTCTCTTAGAAGATCATTTTCTCTGAAGGCTTCCCTAACTCACAAAGAAAATAGGCCATTTACATTTCAATTTTTAAAAGCTGCTCTTAAATCAGAGATTTAACAAATCAATATGCTGTTTCTTCAGGAACAATATTTCCCAAATTAAAACAAAAATCAAGTCCCACAGGGTACTGTAACATCAAGTAATTTTTTTCTTTTTTGATCTTGCAAAGCTCTCTGAAGAATTCTGTCATTAAATATGTTTTGACAATGCCTGCTGCCTTGTTACTCTGTTGTTGCTCGGCAATCTGAAGGTCCAAATTCAATTTTCCTTTTTTCCTGAAGAAAGACTTTGATATTGAGTTTGTAAAAATACAAAGGGCATGTGTGGGGTCAAAAGAAACAAAACTAATTGTCACTAAGTGGTAGTAGAAGAGGCAAAAGAGAAGAAAATACAAAGTATCATAAGCAGTTCTTAACTATTGCCTGGGAGATTTTAGTAACTTATTCAATTTACGTGAAAGACAATTGTGGCAAGAATTAAAGTGACATTTTGAGTTTCTAGTCTAGTTAGAAAGGGACAGCATTAATCTTTGTTTAGGGAATTACAGTTTTCTGCTACATAATGATCAGAATTTTGTTGAAAGCTTTTTGCGTTTATCAACTCTTGAGTTTGAAGCTACATGTAGGATTTTACATTTTCTGGTCTGAAAACTTTTCATGTCCAGTCTTAGCTGCATGCCCAGATTTTGTTGTCTACATACTTAAAGCACAGAACAAGTCCTTACTGAACCTTGTTGAAATAAACAGGGTTTAAGAACAACATCAGTTTCTGTTTAACATTAGCTTAACTCTGCTGTTTATGTTGGTTTACTTTTGATTCTTGTATACTATTCCCGTAACTTTAGAGAAGCTGCTGAATGATTTTCCCCTTTTTTAAAAAAGGTGTTATTAGAGCGATGAATGCTTGCTATTTTTTTTTTTTAAGATTTGAACTGAAAGGAAACAAATTATGACATTCCCTTGTGCTGACATTAAAAATCTGAGGCCCCTTTCTATGGGCTCTTTTCTTTTAGTGTCCTAAATACCATAGAAGTAATAGAGCGTTTACAGTTGGAGGCAATGGTTGCTTTCTTCATTTCAGAGGAAGATATTTTGGACTCGAAATCAAATAATTTTAACCCTCAAGTCTGTCCAAAAGCTTTCCTGAGAGGCATAAATGAAAACGCACAAAACAATCAGTCAGAATATTGTTTTGCTATTCTGAATATCACATGGAAAGTATGAAGTGCTGAAAGCAAAATAACATTTTTTATTCCAAGACTAGCATATTTAGCACAGTTCCTTATTCGGTATTGTCTTTAGCATCTTTCTGCTTGATGACTTCTATTGGATTTGCAGCTATTCCAGCACTTTGCAGGAATTCATCACAAACCATTTTTCCCTGGACAATGGAACATAGCTGTTATGATTGAGAAAACTGGAAATCTGCCCAGCTTTTACCTCCTTCCATTACAGAAGCATCACTAGATGTTAGCTGTCTACTAGTTTCTAAGGCTTCGAGCCAGACCCAATGCCAAATGAAATTATTGCATTCCCTATTAAATTCAATCACACTCACTATCAGCCTCAAATTGCAGTGAGCAAAAGGCCCTTTCACTTGCGCCAGGATTTGATTTTAAGAAATAAACCTGAGGTAAAGTTTGGTCCTTGTGTCAGTTTCTAAGGCATTGCTGCTGTCTTTCCCTTGAATCAAAATGCCAGAGGCTGAAAAAAACACATCTGTATCACACCTGAAAGTGGTGTTAGCCGAGGGTTGGTACCGTTTCACTTGATTAATAGATGGACAACAGTAAAACTACTAGAAATGTCTGTGTTAGCAGGACCTGCGCAAGAGAGAATTTAGGCATGGCTTGTTTTCTTCCCATGCTGCAGTCTGGGTATTTATGTTCCCCTGTCCCACTGCTCACATGTGCCCACTCATACCCAAACAGACCTGCTGTGTTGCTGTTACAGAACTCTGCTCCTCTCGGGCACGGGATGGAGGGACTTTGAGGCCACGGCAGAGGGAATGAGCTCCCCAAGCCCCAGCCTGACTACGAACACTCCCTTTTTCACTGTGGTGTGGTTGGTGGGAACCATAAGCTTCTGCTTTTTTTGCAGCTTCCTTCAGACCAGTAACTAAATTAAAGCTGTGTATATGTTTTCTTGTAGCACTTTTGCTGGCTAGCTAAGACAGAAAACAACCATTTAAGCACCATTTTTCCTTTCACTCCATGTCCTCCCCTGTGCAGAGCAGTTCCTCAGGCTCTCTTGCAACAGAAGCGCTTGTTGCTTTGGTGCCACTTCACTGCTCTGGGATTTGGGGAACTTTGCTTACCCTGTCTGAGTTCCTTGTCTTCTCTCTGTCTGGCTTGGCCTCCAGCTGTAGCTGATCTGACATTCTTTCCCACAGAAACATGAGTGGGAATGGCAGGTAGCAGCACAGTGGTTATTTGTTGCTAATTTCAAATGTGGCTGTCAGATAAAAGCTGAAAATGCTATTTTGCAAGCAGCACCTCCAGACGGGCTGCACAGCACTGAGCAAAAAGCCAGAACACCCCCCACCATCCACCTTCTGAGACCTTGAACAGAAGGGTAATTTTCTTATACTTGCTTGTTTTGGAGTTTGACAGTATTTGTTGGCCTGAAGAACTCGGTAGTAAGTACTCAAATTCATCATTCTAACCATTTTCAACTTTCACAGTAAATTATTTGTTTTAAAGGTTGAACATGTCACATGGTAATAGCATCTAACCAGAAGCGATGACATGTCGAAGGAATCAGAGGAGACAGAGAAATCTCACTAAGCAAAAGATAATGACTGGGACAGCGGAACACAAACAGTAGAAAGAGACAAGATGGGGAGGAACTCCAAAACCTTAGCTTTCACTTTATATTTTTGGATCGTGTTGTAACATCACAAAGATCACGCCTGTCATACAAACTTAATCTGAAAATTCTAGTCAGGCTTTGTCCTATGGAAGTGCCAGAAGGAAATAGATGGTAAGACAATGGATCAAATTCTGACCCTCATTGTACATGATGAACTGGAAGTTTAAAATGTATTTTTACTCACTCGTTTCTTTTGTGGTATGACACTAAAACCCAACACACAATTTTTATTTTTTTTTTGTTCTTGTTCTATTTTCTTTTTCTCTTCCCAGCCAGATCCAGCTCCAGGCCAAAGGAAGGTTTAAATAAGATAGTTTAGTAGAAGGAAAGCTTCTTGGAGGGAAACCTTTCTACTATGAATCTGGCACATTTATCTGCTTTTGTGGGAAAGGTATTATTTTAAAACAAAAATAAATCATCAAGATATTGACTGAAGTTTCTAGAAAAACTACACTTAATGCTCAAAATGCACTCCCTTTATATTGTACATTGACACAATGTCCTAGTAACTCTTTTTAAATACCCATACACATGGAACGAGCTCTTTATGAGGTTTTATATCTTAGAAAACCATCCAGTGTGCAAGCTGAACTCAAACTTGAAAATGTTACCATTCCAGGCTGTCAAGTTTTATTTCCTTATTTTCACTCACTTTGGGTAGGGAAAAAAAAAACCCTAAAATTTTTCATTATGTTGTAAGACATTGCAGTGTGAGTAGGAAGAGTATTTATACAATGCAGAATAAGTCATTCTAGAGTTGACACACGATGTATGTTAGTGTATGAGGCCCATTGTTAGAGAATGTATGGAATACTCAGGTATCTGCACTGAGGTTGCTGAAGTTCATAATCACATGCAACATGGCAATATTAATAAAACTAATTGAAATTAAATATTGTATACCCTATTACGTTATTTGGAATGGAAAGGGTTTTATTAAGTATAACCACAGCATTTGAGTGTTTCCAAGATGTTGCTGGAGACAGATTATGCCTCGTCAGGACACTGTGGCTGAAATGGTGTTTACTAATGGCATATTGCTGGTGCATTTCGAGAGGTCTTGTACTCTCACTGTGTATGAATAAATATAGGATAAAAAAAATTAGGAATATGGATAACCAGGCTGTAAATATCAGACACCCAGGCATAATAGAAATGCTGAGGATGCAGAGGTGTTAGAACGAACTCCCATCTACAGGTAAAGCATTATTGATTAGCAGAAACAGTTTTTGTGCATATATTGTGATGATTCTGTGCAAGTTTCCAGATATGCACTATCTACAAGTGAAATTAGGCTCAGATATTGCACAGAAAAAATTGAATTCTACTGCCAACTATGGATATTGGTTATTTGCTTCTAAATACCTTCATCTTCACCTGAAAGTCACTTACTAATAAATGTGAGAAACATAAGTCCAATATCCAGTGGAAGTGCTAGAGGCAGGCAAAGTAACAACTGACCCAAAGGTGCTCACTGAGGCCAGTTATTGGGAGCTGACTATTCCCATTTAGACAGTCAGTGTGTATTTCTTCGATGCATTTAACTACAGATGTTTTAATATCAATTTTGCCATAGTCCTAAAGAAATTTAAAAGGTTAATATTACTTGCACTGTGTGATTTTTACTGTATTAGGTAAAAAAAAAAGTGATAATAGCTAAAATAGTGCAGCACTTCCATACTCTAATCTCTCTAAAGGCACACTAGCAAGGAGCTTGAACTTTAAATTATTTTAACAAGGAGCAGAACTAGTGAATCTTGGTTTCCTATGAATTTGTCTTGTGACATGCAATGAAGTATAAACTGGAGGGTTTTTGCTGGATGGATTGGACAGCTTTCTAATCACAGCTGATGTGCTGTGGCTGCCTTTTCCACTAAAGGGGCATCTACTCATCAAACTACTTTTACTATGTTTATACAGCATTAACAAGATTAAGGACTCTACTTCTCTGCTGGATAATGAATGCAAAAGTTACTAGGATGGGGCAGGCAGATGACATAAATCTTTCTTAGGGAACTTACCCCAAACATTAAAATTCCATGAATCCTCCTTTGTGATTCCTAATGGGTTTTGTAACAGCAAGAGATGGTACTAATTTTTTTTATGCAGTTTAGCTTTGGAGTTTCGAAACAGCAAAGGATAACTCTTGCCTTTATATGATGATAGCATGATCTCTTTTTCCATGAAATGCAATGACCTGTATATGTCTCATGCAGGGAAGGCAGCAAGGCCTGTGATAAGGGGTGAGAGGGAGGGAAGGAAAAGGGACGAAGGGTTGCAGAACATTGCTGTCTGTGGCATAACAAACAGGGAAAGGAGCAAATGTAGCTAAGTCTGTCACTGGAGAAGCAAGTGATGTTGTGTAACCAGGGTAATGCAGGAAAGCAACTCTGAAGAGAATGGGGTTTTTGACACTGCAGTGTGTAACCACATCGACCATTTAAATGAGACGTCTGTTGCACTGTATTGAGAAGGAAATACTCTGTGCAAATTTTGGCAAAAGCTTCATCTGTGTAAAAGTATTATACAAATGCCTTTCTAGAGTTTAGGAAAACTTCCGGGTAAAGGCATTGAAGCTTCTTGGTATCTGCACAAACACTGATTCAGTGCACAGAACTATCTATGTGTGGATGAGCTAAAAAACGCACTCTTGCTTTATGCTGCACAGAGATTGAGAATTATAAATAAAAACTGTTGGCAGATCATCAGAGCTGGGATCAGTATATTCTTTTCCATGAGTACTAACAATTGGGAAAACCTAAACATAATAAGGATAAAATAGTAACTCAATTAGTTGACTTCATTTGCATCTATGATTTATTCAATTTGGTACCACTCTTCTACCAAATATGGGCATTTTGAGTTCTGTGTTTTGGAGGAAATGTGAACTGAGACAAATTTGTCACTTAAGTAATACTGAGTGATTTGAAGCAGTCAATATCTGGCAAATAAAGGTGGAAAAAAAGAAAGTTTTTCTTTAGAAGCGAGTAGTTTCATAGTAATGAAGATGAGATTTTTTTTTTTTAAATTTTGGTAGGGAAGTGAATTACAGGACTCTGGTTAGAGAAGGAAAAGTATCATGGTATCATGGAGATGGTAGTAGACTTTCCTTGCATCAAACCTTAATGAAGAAGCACAAAAGATTTAATTTAGAATATAAGAAGTGAAACACTAATAATTATAGAGTATTATTGGCAGCTTTCTGCTGTGGACTACTGATGCCAAAGTGAATGACTGAGGTATCATGCCAGGTTTCAGAAATGAATGAAGCATAAAACAAACAAATGGCAGTTAGGAATTGTTAATTTAAGGGGAAGAAGTAAGAAGGAGCAAACCGATATAGCATAACAAGGTATGAAAAATAAGAAAAGAAATCTTGAAATAGTTTTAGTGGCTGTGCTAATTAATAATTGTATATAATGAGTTTGCTTAGGACTGTTTTTCTGTGTCAGGTGTCCTGGAATCCTTTTTTTGGAAGGTGTAGACAGAGGTCATAGAAGCCATAACTGAATAGAACAAAATGGGAAGGAATAGTAGTAGAGCAATCACCACTTTTAACTGCTGCGAAGTGTGCCCTGAATCTGTCAGCAGGATTTCTGGTTTTGTTTTTCAGAAGAAAAAGTATAGCAAAACAGATCAGACCTAACATTTTTTGTCTGAGTCCCCATCACTCACTAGAGGAAATGACAAACTCATTTTATGTGATTTTTATGGCAATCCCTTCCCCCTTCCCCTCAATCCTGTTTTATTCATTCATTGCAATTCCCAGTTTTTGTTCCCAAGCCTTTAAACTGGATTATCACCTTTTCATTCCAATATTCTCTCCTA
The DNA here is from genome assembly GCA_013396755.1 of Sclerurus mexicanus. Classification (NCBI taxonomy): domain Eukaryota; kingdom Metazoa; phylum Chordata; class Aves; order Passeriformes; family Furnariidae; genus Sclerurus; species Sclerurus mexicanus. The sequence continues at coordinate 371,710 of VWZF01006575.1, forward strand.
GTTGCCTATAGTTACCGCTACCTTTTTATAAGGGTTGATTTCATAACTTTTTGATCTGCTTTAGTATTTCACTATATAAACAACTGTAATTATTTTTGCTTTTGAAGAAATTGACTTTTGTTTTCAAGCTCCTGAAAATTTTTTATTTAAATGGCATAAACATTCACTAAATTCTGTTTATGACCCATGCTAAAAATACTCAGTTACCTGTAGGTAAACAGAAGGTATTTTCATGTTTAAAACTTATATTTATAAAAATTTGTGCAGGGGCAATGACTCACAAAAGTTGGCAGATGGAAATTTCAAAGACAAGGAACATTTGAATGAAGAATCTCAGTTAAAAAAAAAAGCACTAAGCAATTTTGGAATTTAGAGCAGTAAGGGGAAAAAAAAAAGAATCTCTGAAGATACTTGGGCAACAGGAGCAAGGCTGAAATGCTTAAAAGAAAAAGCCACGTCCTGTTGTGGGTCCAAATGGCTGAGACGTGCCCAGCTGTGGTCAGCGTGGCTCTGTTACTGGCTCCCTGGCCATGCCATGATGCAGAAGTTAAGTATAACTGAGAGGCAATGTGACTTCATTAAACCACACTACATAATTACTTGAAAGGTAAATGTCTGGTTTAACGTATATGACCCAGGCATATGGTTGTTTATGTTTCGCTTTTCCATTCTGTTTTAGGCCTTAAGAATGTTTTAGGCTAAATGCTCCTAACATTTGGGAGTAAGCCTTCTCCTTTCAATGCCCTTTTCCTTTACTTTCACCACGCTGCAGATGACTTCTCATGTGGCTTTAGACTGAAGACATTTTACAGTGGTACTGAATACATTCGAGATCTTCAATAAATCACGTGGATGTGATTGCTATACCACTGTTGTTCCTACCATATTAGCATGGGTTTAACAGTGAACTGTAGAAGAATTAGTGATTATAAACTTATTCTAAGTTTTTACTACTTAGAATGAATGACGTTTAGCCTTTGGACTAAAATTTGCTTTAGAAGATTGGTGTTCATGTTTCAATATAATACTGTCATGGTTAAGTCTTATCAACTTGATAGCTAAATTTTGGCACAACCAAATCCTCACATCAACACTTGCCAATCATAGTATACAGTTCAAGAAAAATATCAGTAATCCATGGAAGACAGAGAAACATTTATCCAAACAGAACCTATACCAAAACTCCAGGCTTTTGAAAGTGGATTTCAGTGGCTTTTGAAATATAGTTACACAAAAGGGAATAGACACATTCCTTGGTACCTTATACTTTACAAAGCCATGGCTTATTGTTGAATTCTTATCATAGAATCACACAAGACCCAGTTGGAAGGTACCTGAAGGGTTGTCTGATCCAAACTTTTTTGCAAAAGCCTGGCTCAGCCAAGATGACCCTGCACAATGTCTTCCTGAATCCTAAAAATTCCCCAGTGCTGGGGAATCCACCATATCCTGGGGGAGATTATTCCAAGGACTGGTTGTTGTCATTGTGAAAAATTTGCCTCTTGTGTCCAACTGGAATTGACCCAGGAGTAATGTGTACCCATTACCTTGCCTTTTTTCCATGTGAATCCTTGTAAAAAGGGTGTCTCTGCCTTCTTGTAGCCACTCTAAGAACTTGAACATGGTGACAAGGTCTCCCCTAAACCTCTTCTCAAGACTGAACAAATCCTGGGGTCTCAACCTTTCCTCATATGGCACAGTGCCCAGTCCTTGGATCATCTTTTTGGCTCTTCTCAGGACCCCCTCCAGCCTGTTCCCATCCATCTTTCAGAGTGTGGACCAAAATTGAGCACAGTATTCCAGCTGTGGCCTGACAATCACTGAGTGGGTGGGATAATGCCTTCTTTATCTCTGCTGGTGGTGCCTTTATTGATGCAAGCCAGCATCCTGTTGGGTTTCCCTGCTGCAGCAGCACATGGTGCGTTGTCATTCAGATTGTGAATAAAAAGGTAGGCAACCTGTTTCCTGGATTTATTTTCTGTACAAAATAATAACATAAAGGCAAACAAAAAAAGGAGAGGCAAATTGTCAAGAAAGAAACAACACCTGAATCCTAATTTTTCAGAACGCTGGTACTAACAGCAAGAACAGAAAAGAAAAATAAGAGTACTTTCTGAAGCCTTTAAAAAGGAGTTGTCTGGAAGATTTTTGGAAATTAAAACTAAATTTGTCAGATGATATGTAAGGCTCAGCTACCTGCTAAAACTTGTCAACTCCTAATTTTACATCTGTTGTTGATCACACTGTAGGACTTGATAATATGTTTATGATCATGTCACTGCAGTGGAAGAGGCAAAGTTAAATTGTCATGTCTAATCAAGTAGGGGTCTTGGTCTTTCATGTATATTTGATGATAAGCAATCCCACTGAAGCCTGGCTGGTGTATTGCAGCAGTACCCTTACAGGAAGGACTTGTGTTTAGGTTTGTTATTCTTTGCTGCCTCAGGCATAAGCATCTTTATCTCTCAAGATATTTTAAACCAAGTAGAATTAAAATTATACAGACTTTCAACAAAAGAGTAGTGTCATCTGTAATCCTGGTTTTGTCTTTAGGGTTATCACTTTGCATTTTATTTAGTAACTGAATAAGTGAAGCCCTGTCTATTACTGCAGGTACTGGTAAATAACTATTCGGGGTTCAAGTTAAGTAAAGATTTTGTGCATTACAAAATTATTTAGCAATTAGATTTCAAAGTAGCATATGTTCTATGGTGCTGATCTCAGCTTCCTTCCTTCCTCTTGCATAATACAACATAGTAAATGCAATTTAAAATATACATTTATGTTCTCTTTGTAACTATTAGTCCCATTGCCATTAGTATAGGAGATGCTACTATATGTAATGGTAGCAAGTAATGGAACTTGACAAGATTCCTCAAATCTAAATATATTAAATAATTAAATTCAAGATAGAACCTACTTTAAAGGGCCGTAAATATTGATTTGCTAAATTGTTTTGCACCTTGAAGAAAGAACAAACATATACATGCATTTTAGCTGCATACAATAGGCCACTGTTTGTTATTTGCCCTTACTGAGCTATCATACTCATGCTCCAGCAGTCCAATACATGCTCCTGCCACTGGCTCCCCAGATATCTGCCTTGATTCTAGCTCGAGTATCACTCCAAGCAGCTAGAAAACTTTATACTATTTGGATCATCTTTATCTATTTGGATCAACCTTATTCTGCTCTATATATTACAGTTGTAAATATACCTTTAAACCATTTTTGAATGTGAGGAAATATTTATCATATCTGTAGCTGATTTTTAGTAAATTATTTCTGACATATTTTCTATCATTTAATGAAGCAGTTTTTATCCATTTGAAACCAAGAACCACCTGATTAGGAAAATACACAGCTGAACTGCTCAGCAGGTGAATTAACACGGTTAAGTATTCCTTTGGAGAGTCAACAGAAATGCTTCAGAGTCTTCCAAGATTTTGATTCTTAGCTTACCAGCAAATTTTCAATCTCAGGAAGGCATGCGCAGTTGTCATTAACTTTTACTGTGAAAATGTTTGTACATAAATCACTTCTGTAAAGTGAGAACTGCACAAAGAGAGGCAGTAATTCCCTCTGGCTCCACGTGATGACAAGTCTTAAGTAGAGTTGCAGCTTTACTCAAATATTTGAATGATAAATGTCCTGGATTCAGTGTCACAGGAATAGCTTGTAAGTGGAAGTAAGGAAACGCACACCTTTGCAAACCGCTCAGCACTGACAGCACAGCTCAGAAAAGCCCCAGTGCCATCTGGATATTCTTCGTGGCTGTTTCCTTCTCCAGAGGAGCTTCCAGGGAAAGACAGTCAGGTATTAGTGTGGAAGTGCAGTAAGATACAGAACTTACCTTTCTGATATTGCCATCTACGCAGCCTTTTATCCCGCCTGCGGCCTACTCCTGTCCCGGGGCTCCGGGGAAACGCCTCAGGTTTTCTGCCCACCCTCACTGCTTTTGGAAGGAGGGTACTTTGTCCTAGCGGGTCTGTGCTCATCTTGGAGCTAAACGCAGTCTTCCTCTCCTTTCATCTTTGTCTTGGATTCTCTGACATCTAACCCGAGAGCTCCGATTTACCAGTCTCCTGGGAAAACCCTTCCCTTTCTCTCCTTTGTGGAAAAGTGACCCAACAGCTGCATTGGAAAGATCTGAGGGTTTGCTCTGGAAGACCCTGGTTTCCTCTCAGGACATTTCCCACACAAGGTGTGAGCAGGTAATTAGCCAGCTTTGCTTCTCTGCCCCAATCTTGAAAGCCCAGAGATGCTCAGACTTCCCATGGGCCCGTTTTGTGGGGAAGGAAAATGCATTTCATGTGGAGCAGGCCGGGCCGAGCCAATTGCCAGAGTCTTGAGAGCATGTGTGTTTAAAAGTGAGTGTGAATATTTCACAGTAAAATATGAAAGGTCTACTTTGTGGTCTTTTAAAAATATTTCTGGCACAGCAAAACAAGTAAGATGGGAGACAGGCTTTTTGTATGGGATTACTCGGTGCCAGTGCAGCATTTTCTCCTTGCCAAGTTTTTGGTTAACTTGGAAAGTATATTTCCTTGATTATGATGAGGCGAGACGCTCTTTAAATAGAAAATAAATTTTATCGCCATCTGCAGAGCAATCTGATGAATTAAATGAGGAGTTACAAAACTCTTCTGTTGGCCCTTTTTTAATAAGCTGGTTCATATGGATTTTATAAATCCAGAACTGGATTTGAAATATGCGTCCCTCAAAATTTTTCACAAAATAGTTTGTTACATAGTGACAGTCTTGATCAGATTATATTGCTTTTAGATGTTTTGTCCCAATTTGAGATAAAATTATTCTGCTGTGTTGCTATAAGATTTAAACTCCATATATCTGTACTACTAATTTACTTTGAACAGTTTGAGATGCTTCAGGTGTTGGCATTCATATACCATCAATCAAATACAGCAAAAATAACACTTTATCACCAGAAACCTTGTGTCATATTCAGGTTTACCAAGTAACCTCACGAATTAAAGCAAGAGCTTAGGTACACCAGCAGCTATAAACATCTGTTTAAACATGTTAGGGATTATCAGGGTAGTACCACAGCCTTGTTAACTTGAAGTGTGAGCCAGGTCTGCAGTCCAAAGCAAGCATAAGAACTGTGATGTAGCAAAAAGAAGGGAAAAACCTCATTTTTGCAGAGTGAAGATTAATTGGACATATACAATAAGCACACACAAGATTTTAAACTTTCCTTCAAATCTGTTCCAGCCATAAAAACACAGCTGTTCAAGCTAACAAAGCATTATAGGTCTAGACCTGCAAATGAGCACATGAATGGTATTAGAAATTAAAATCTGCAGTAAAAGTTTAGGTCTCAGTTTGTCACATATATACACAGTCAGATCCCATTGAAAATAACACCAAGTTCAGACTCAGACTTGGGTGTTCATTATAAATGCACTCTAAAATCTTGTGATTGAACAAAAATTGGTCTTGGGTTCTCAAACTTCCAATATGATGCTGTGGGATTAGGGAAACTGAGAGACAGGCAGTGAGAATGATTACTTTTTTGTGCAGAAGAATACCAAGAAGTGTTTGTTTGGGGTTTTTTAGAAAAGATGACACCACACCTATTTCACCCCAGTTCTTCTCCAGTATGCTTTGTGCCTTAATCGTAGCTGAGAAAACTTTTGCCAAAGCCTTTACTTCATCCGAGCAAAACCTCATGACTGGTGGTATTACCCTTCTGAAAGTGGCAGGTGTCCTTCCTTTAAATCTTATTTTGTGCTTTCTGAGCCCTTTTCATAAATGAGCAAATCTGTCTTTCAAGAATTGTCTCTGTGCAGAGGACGTGCAGAACCATCTTCTCACTCTTTCATTTTCACACCTGTTTCCCTCCACGCAAACTCCAGCTTTAGCTATTCTGACATGACCTTACAGTTGCTTGGATTTCAGTTCATATGGAAGATGGCTAAAACCCTTAGTGTTTTCATCATGTTGTCCCTTTCCTCCTTTTTTATAACTGCGAACAAAATTCAACTTTGTCTGTCATTTATGCAGTAATTGTTTTATCATCATTTCTTTGTGATCTGCACATCTAGGTGATAGTTAAATCTTGCATAATTTTCATAACTAATCGAGATGTCTCTTTTTCTCTTCATTCAGGTAACTAGAATGTATAATTAAAATACACAATTGTGGCAATATCCCTTTCAGTTCTGCCTTGTTTATGTCTCCTCAATGTACTGTTACGTGTTTTTCACTCTCAAGTTCACAGGACTCAGTTTTTTAAATTAATCTAATTTCTTTTTTTTTCCCTTATGCCATATGCAGCCTACTTCCATAATTTTTATGTTCCTTCACTGGTAATGTTTTGGGTAGCTTTCAGTTTCAAATAAGATCATGAAATCAATTTCTGTGAATAACCAGCCTGTCAATTACAGCCTAATATTGTATATAAATAAACATTCTTCTATTTTTATTAGATTCTTATTCAGAATCACAAGTTAGGAAACCTGAGTGTTTTGATGCACTGTAGGACTTCAAACAGGATGGGAGAATAATGTATAGAATAGATGAGACAATCAAAAAATAAGTGTGAGAACAGATTATTAGAATATCTTGCAGTGGAAAGCTGTTTGAATTTAAGAAACTGAAGCATAATAGTACAGGCAAGTATTTCCAACTTCTTTGTGTGTGTGTACTGCAATAATAAGGAAGCACAACAACCAGACACTAAAAAATGCTAGAAATGTACCATCCAAGTCTTGGAGTGCCAGCGGAAAGAAAAAAGACAAATCACTGTCACAGAAATATGCTTAAGCAGTTTGCCAAGAAGCAAATTTTGCTGCAGAGTTCTTAAATGATTCAGTGTATCCTCTGGTTTGAGGGAATTACTTTTTATCTTATTCCTGTGTCAGGCTATCTATTCAGTTTTTAAAAATAAATCCTTTTTCTTATTAGGAAAAAAACACACTTCCTTAAGTTCTGGAAGAATGAATAGCTTATAGAATTGTCTGTTTTCTATATACATTGATTGGGAGGATGAGTATTTGAAAGGACCAATATTGGAAAGACTTAGCAGTGTTTGCTACTTAAAAAAAAAAAAATCCTGACTAGAAACTCTCCTGGACTGTAGTTCTTCATTATGGATGTCTTTTTGTGCCTTTTTGCTAGCTAGGGATTTGGAAGAATGTAAACTCGTTTGTGAGAACTGTATCTATTCACAACGACTTGGTGGAAGGTGTGCAGAAGCTGATGAAGGACCAAAATCCCATCTGATCTACTTTGTGACTCAAGTTTGTGTATCCCTTGCTGCACTCATGAATGGGCTAACTTTCACCAGAAGACTTCTTTACCTTTCTTGTTCCTTTTGAAATATTAATATTGACGTTTGAAAACAATACCAGCCATTCTGGTGCAAATGACACTGGTGCAAAGAATGGTCACAGCTCCTAAAAGAGTGATTTCAACTTGGCAATTTTTCTAGCTGGAGTCGGCATGACAAATTCATGAGAACTGCGGGACAGTGTGGCCAGTTTCCCTCTGAAAACCTGACTGGCACATCTGAAGAGTTGCTCAAATATGACAACAATCAAAATCTAGATACAATTTTAATGCTTTCAATTCTTGAAATGTGCATATTTGGAAAAAAATCCACACAACCCAACAATTTAAAATCTCTCCACATTCTGTGTGTAACCAATGAGTTTTCAAATAAAAATTAATCATTTGAAGGGAGTGATGAGCTTCCCTAATCTTCACCACAAAAAATTAAAACAGTCAGCCTCATCAGACAAAAGAGCATTTCAAGAACCTTGTTTGAAACCACATCTGATCTCCAGTGCAGATCTCATTTACTTTCAAGAACTCAGGTACTAAAGACAGCATTGACTTTCACAAAATGTTAAAGTGGCTATTCTAATACAACCTTCAGAAAACTCAAGGTGTGGTCACCTCCTATATTTTAGTAGAACTGGACCAGAAAATACAGAAACAAATATACGAATCGTATTCCAACATGAGAAAAGTGATGTATTGTCATTTGCTGAATTTAGCTCTGGGATGCTGAGAACCCCTCCCTGCCTATACCATGTCTGAGCAATGAGATTTGTTTGATTTGTGCCCATAAATTTGAGATAAAAGATGAGTTTACTCGCTTAGAAAAACAAAGCAAAAAAATGTAGATGAACATTATTCAAAGAAGGTATTAAAGGCAAACAGGAAAATGGCAAACCACTGCTGCTTAGAGTGATGCATTTGACAATTCTGAACTGACAGATTGTGTTAATGCTGGTTTTTTTTTTCTAGCACTTAATTCACTTCTTGTTTTGTTTTGAAATTTAATAATCCAAGCATGTTTAAAAATTTAATGACAGATTTTTTACAGTCAAATTTAAATTCAGGAAAGCAATGACAAGTGCTCTGGTACAAAAATAACACACCTAATTTCAACACCTAAAGTCAATGTAATGTCTAATGTACAAATTATAGGGTGTATGGTAGAACAATTCTTTGATATTCTTTTCGGTCATAGTGACACAAAGCTTTGTAAAATTGAAAAAACCCCTAAACTGTTATAAATTTTAACAGGAATAACACAAAATTTTTCAGTATTAGCCAGCAATTTTAGAACGTGTTGAATCCTATCAATCCCGCTCATTACTAGAAGTGGCACCTCCTGCCTTCTGAGAAGCAGACATGCATGTTCAGATACGAGCTAGAACATTCAAACAATCATTCTTGTGCCCTTAGGCTCCATCCTTCCCCAAAACTCTCCTTTAGCGTGATATCTGCAGTAAATATGCCAGTTCTGAGACTGCTGATACAATGATATCACAAACTATCTTGTGTATCCAAGATCTGTACTTTCTCTTCCAAGCATCTACATGCCTCTCCTAGAACTTTTTGAATTTACAGCAAGGGCCAGTTCTGTTCTGTGCAGACCCTTGCACAGCGGGCCACAGCAAGTACTTGTGGTTGCTGCGGTAACATAATAGCTATTGAAGAATATTGCAGCCTAAAAGCGTGATTTAGAAAATGTGGCATAACAACATGATGTAGGTTTCCTTTCTCAGGGAGCACTCTTCTGCTGTTTGCTTCTGGTAGCCACTGCGTAGTAATCAGGAATTCGTCCTTGGGTTTCAAATAGGGCGGCACAGGTTCATGCTGACTGTGTGAATTAAGAGTGAATTAATGTAAAATAAGGAAGGCAAGACTTTCCTGGAAGAACTTGTCATGATACTGAACCTGTTGAAATTGGGAGTGGAGCGAAATGGAGCAATATGATGTTAATGGAATCCTGACTTTCTTAACTCTTATGTTAAGTAAAGGGGGAAAAGGAGAGATTTGCACGGAAGGAACCAGAATCAGGGTGAAGAAAGGGTTTGTACTGACAAAATGACTGGATTTTTTAATTTGCCTTTATCATGCATGGGAATTCTTCCCCTCTGCCTCCCCCGCTGCCTCCCAGATCGTTGCTCATTCCACACTTTGCTGTGGCCAGCTCAGGAAGTTGTCTTAGATGTTTGCTAATGAATTTCATATGCTGTTGCCTACCAGCACAATTTCTGCCCCTGTATAGATAAACTACCAAGAATATTTTCATTGCCAGACTCAGAACAGAGAAAATACATTCCTGTATGCTCTGGTGCTGGGATGAAGATACTTCATAGAGGAGACTTTCAAATGAATATAATGAGGAATATGCAGAGGAAAATACAGTGCATATTTACATTGCAACTCCAACAACAAAGAAAAATTGAAAACTAAACAGAAAGCGTGTTTGCAACATGTCATCCTAAAGGATATCTTTAAGTTGAAGTGTTAAAAGCATTCTCAGTAACAGCAGACTACACCAGTTTAAAACAAAGCCTAAATTTGTCATAACTCAACAGCTCAGTGGTGTATTCAAAGCAATTCCAAACTATTCAGATTTTGTCCAAACTTGCAAACTGCTTTTCTTCCTTTCTTTTTCCTAACTTCTCTCCTCCCTCTTCCAAACACCTCACATTGTCTGAGTTCCAATACATGCTGTTGATCTACCTGAAATGTGCCTAGCCAGAGGATAAGGAAAAAGTGTTATACCTATTCTTCACGTACTTTTTTTGAGATTAAAAAATTACTTGCCTCTCCATGGAAAGCTTGGGATTTAATCAAATATATGGATAAATAAACATACCCTTCTAGTTATGAAAGATTCCATTGCTTTGCTTTAAAACCATAATTTAACATATGCTTTATAGCTATAATTTGTTTGCATTATCTCATCTAGAATCTGAAGTAGGGCCCTTACTGTGCTAAACAGTCTATGAATGCATAGAATTAAAACCTGGAATGCTTAGAGCTTGGAGTTTTACTGCTGACTGCAACACATCAAGCATTTCACCTGTGACGAAAAACATGCCCTGCCACAGCAAACCTTATGCTCCTAACGAGCAAGATGGATTCACAAGGGGAGGAGAGGCAGGCAAAGTGGTTCGTGGTTATGAAGCAGATCAGCTACAGAGCACAGAACGGGTCCTTCTGTCTCCTGTCACAGCGCAGTGCCCTGGGCGTGCTGCCTCGACACATAATTAACTACTAAATCTTTCCAGCGCCCTTCGAGAAAGCGGGTAAATGAGCCTGCATGAAATACTTTGCTGATGCCAGTGCTGATCCAGCCTGCTTAAACCTTGCTTTAATATCTCTGCGCTACATTCAAGTCTGCCTGTATTCTTTCTTCTGGGAATCTCTAGGGAGTTGCCTCCGTTCTGAGAAATGATTTCTGGAAGGAAGGCTTGCTCTGGACCCATGATGGTGTAAAGTTCCCTTCCCAAAGAATGGAATAGGACAAGAGAAAGATGTCTGTTCACTGAATTTGTGGTGAAGGGTATGGACAGTGCTGTTGACCACAAAGAATTGTAGGAATTTCAGGGGACAGGATTTCCCCCCCCCCCACCTTTACTGTAGGGGAACTCTCATGAGCAGAGAGAGCCATTACAGACTTCTACTGGACCATCCATCCAGGCATCCCAAACCAGGATAAATGCCACGGAAGAAAAAAATACAGCACATAATCAAAAGATGGATCTTAAGTGCTTCCAAACTTGTTTTTACCCCACTGAAACTATGAAAGTTGCCATAAGAAACTGCTTCTGGAATTGATACAGTTTTCATTACAGAATCCTCATAATTACGGTCCTGGCAACCAACAGCTATATTATAGAGGATTTCCCCCTTGGAGATATTTTCATGTTACAAATGCAAATACAAGAGAACACAAATGAAAGTGGGAAAAACTGAGGTGTCGTGGTGCCAGCTTCAGTCTGGGCTTAGGCTGCATTTTAGCCTCTTCAATCACTTTGGAAATACCCAGTCCTGATATGAAGTGACTATTATGGTTGGGCTGTTACAACAAGGTTTTTCAGGTAGACTGGAGTGCTGACAGGTATGTAAGGGTGGATTTCACAGGCAGTAGAAATCAATATTAGATGAAATTTTGAAAGGTCTTTTAGGTATAACATCCTAAATGATAGTTTTGAGGAAAGTAAACATAGGCCACAGATTTCAGTTTTGTTTTTTTTTTACCTTGAGAGTTTAAAACTCACAAACCAGTATTAAGAAAGTTGGTTTCATTTGTTCCTCTTCATGGTAACACGAACCTCTTTCAATCACCCTCAGTTTCTGCCTTATTGCGCATTTTCCCCCTATAATTTAGATTATATAATTATTTTTAATTCTAGAAATGTTTGAGCAATGTACTCGTGATGTACTCTGGCTACTTCTACTTCTGATTCCTCCTATCTGGGAGATGACCTATTTGCATGTTTCTACCAGTGGTAGCTTGAGGTCTGATGGATGGGATATTTCTTCTTGGGAAGGTCAATTGTTGAAGTCCAAATAAAAATGTATGTTTAGATCCATTTGTATGTGATATATATGCAATGTTTTAAATAAGCAAAATCCTAAACAATTTCCTAACACAGAATAATTTGTCTTTATATTTGAGTCATCCATACATGGATAATTACACTATAGGTAGACTGGAATAACATCCAAGCTCTAAGAAAGCACAAATATGCAATATTCCTAAAATTTAGCTTGAGCTACGTAATGTTTGATATACAAAATGAGAAAAGAAAGCAAAGACCAAATGGAGTGAAATGTAATCTAGCTTAGATTCAGTAGGAAGATACGACTTGTGTTCCACTTATCTCCTACATAAATCCTCAAAAAGTGATAAACCGAATTGTTTTATATAAACTTTCATGCAAGACTTAATTACCATATTTTGTGCATGCTCATGTACTGTCCTGGAAATCCGTAGGCTATTTTATCTATTGGCTTGATCTAGATGAATAATATAAACAAGTAACTTTATTTTTTGAAAAGCCTTACTGGTAGTGTTACCATTTGTTTCATATTTCTTAACTCTCCTACATACCTCAAAAGAAAAAAAAAACCCTCTTTGATTTAACAATGACATATTAGAAACCGAAGCATGTGAAACATACTGGTGTTTTGCAAAAATAATTCTCCTGAAAGTTACTCTGTGCTTATGCTGTCGTCAGTGCTAGAAAATTATACTTTCTTCTTTGCCTATGCAAATTCTACAGCAAGGTTTTATTTTCTTTCTTCTGTGCATTTTGCACTCATTTTCATATATCTGTCATCAGAGCATTAAAAAATCATAAAAAAGCTTGGTGTTATAAAAGTCCTGACAGCACATTTTCAGCTTGCTTTATTTTTTTTCTTGTTCAATTCACAATCACTGTTTGGAAACATCAAAGCCTGTAGAAGAAGATTTTTTGTTTTTATTTTTTTTTATCTAGACCTTTTATTTAGCATGTTTTTAACAACTTCCCCCTTCTTCTACAACTGCGAATCCAAAAAATATGTCAAGTTCCTTCTAAGAGTTTGTAAAGAGCAGTAAAGGATCGGGTTCTTGTCTCCAAGGCTCCTCCCGCCCACACAAACTCCTGGTTTGGAAGGCAGCTCCCAGGTCCTTGTTAAGGTCCTACGGTGTCTAATGATGTTCGTACAAAGACTGAGCACCACGCTAAAAGTAATCAGGCTTTTTCCCCCACTGTTTCACTGGGGAGTTGTTGCAGGCCATCGTGTCTCCAGTTTGGCAAAGAGGCCACGCGACTGAAATGTTTGTGTGTGGTAGGTGCAGTGCTTCTGGAAACATCTGCGCATAGATTAGTCTCTGTCCTAGAAAGTGAGAGAGAAGCTTATTTAGAGGATGAATAGAATTTGTATCAAGTATCTGATTTAATAAGGATACAAGGACATGAAGAATTCAAACTCCTTTTGTGTCTTGCCTAATCTTAGGCTGCTTGGGCCACCCATCCCATGAGTCAAGCGGGTAAAGACATGAACGTTGCTCTTGTCTCTCCTGCTATTTCATATGTGTTACGAGGTGCAGCAGTGTGTCTGCCATATGGCAAATCCGTTACTGCTCTTGTTGGGAGAACGTACAGAAAGGAAATGCATCCCTGCAAGTCCTGTGTTCCTGTGTGCAACCTTTTCCTACTAGCAATGGCAGAGCACAGTGAGGACTTGCGGGGCTGAGAGAAGCAATGGAGCACAGCCTTGCGTACACTAGCAGGGCTCACTCAACACCTGGACAAGATGTTTTTCAGGATGCTATTCACTAGCCCCATAAGTCTTTCTAATTTGATGTTATTTGAAGTGAATTGTGTGTAAGTAATGTTAATTATGCAATAGGTTTTGAAGAATATGTTTTGATAGTACGGTGGAAATGTCAGTCCCATTAACAATCATTATTACCTGTCAGAAAGCAGAGGGAGCTTCGGATGAATGCTAATTTTTTATTCTTGTATCTGTGCAGATGCATACCAATGTTTCATATATGTTTTGTTTATTTCTATCCTGATCACCAAACCAACCTTCTTCTCTCTCCAAGTTTTCTCTCCTTGGACTTGGTCCAGAAAATAGAGAAGGAGGCTCTAACTTCAGACCTCATGTGAGTCAGCTTGTATTGAACGTGTTTTGAAGCAAAGGTTTCGGTTCTCAGAAAGCAGTTCATGTGCTGAAGTGTTTCCAAACCTTGCTTCCAGTGGTCTCTGGAATTTATTAAGGCTGTGGCAAGGGTTCAAGAGGACTGGAGTAGGATTTTGGAAACAGCATTCCAAAAAGAAGAAACTTGTTCTGTTTTGCTTTTTGACATAGATCAAGGTAGTTGATTTAATAAGTACTTCTGACTATAGACACTCTCAATACCTTTTTGTCTTTCATATCATCCTTTCAATTCAGTGTATTTCTTGTGAATTCTATGAATTCTGCCTTATGCTGCAAGGAAAGCCTATAACTAGCTTTCATTGACTCTAAGGCATAGGGTGCAAATAGACAGCTTTTCATTCCAGTTCTGTTGCTGGTGGGACACTGGGGGAGTTTGTCCCCATTTTCCCTGCTTTTTTTAAAAATTAATTATTATTTAACATAATTCAAAAAACAGTATACTCTGATTAAAGAATACTCATCTAATAATGTCAGTATCTTGTGTCTTAATCTAATTCAATATGAATGAACCTTTCTTGAAAAGGAATGAGAAGATATTGCTTGAATTATTTCACCCGAGATTGTAACAATAACATTTTACAAAGCTAATGCGATCCCTAAATATATAGCTCTCAATGTATTCTATCATTGCCTTAAATATCTTTGCGCTACATCACATTTTCCTGGGTCACTGTCATTCTGTACTCAAGAAGCAGATGGATGTCCTTCCCCTTCTCAAGTTTTTCCAAGACCAAAGTTCCAGCTCATACCAAAAGACTTTGTTATTCCTGAGGTTTATCACCTTCCATTAAACACTGCTGAGGTTTCTCCCTGTTTTATTAAGCACGGATAAAATTTCAACAGAACAACAAGTTGTAACACATGTTCTTTTGAGAAGTAGAAGCAGCAACAGAAGTCTGTATGAAAAGGAGACCTAGAAGATCATTAAAGGGAAAAAACAATATTTTTTGTATCCCACACTTTTATAAAACTGTGTTATTTTATTAAAGGCTCTATACACAGTCCTTTACACTGACAATCAGGAGCTATGATAATCAGATTTTCAGTCCAAAATCATGTCTTCCTTTCATGCTATTCTTGCAGAAGACCTAAAAGCTGAGCATAAGGATGGCTTCTCCACCATTTTAATGTTGCTATCCCATTACCTGAACCGCTTAACTTCTGCAAAGTGTACTACTGGGAAACTGAGGGTCTAACATGCAATTCTTTTCCCCCGATTTTATGACTTCTTGTTCTCACTTGTATGAAACATTGACAATAGGAAAGTCTTTTTCTGAGCAAATTAATGTACCCGGTTTGATTTCTTTGGAATTCTGTTCTTTGATGTTTGTTTAATTAAGGATTGGTCCATAGATTTAAAGTCATATTCTAGTAATTTAATAGGCTACACTAATTGCAACTGGTGATCTATATTTTTTTGATATTTAATTGCCAACCTTTAGGAAATCAGATGGACTAAAGAGGTAAAGAACAACAACATGCTTTGAACACAAGTGAACAGCAGGGGATAGTCAGTGTACCTGTATAGATTTTATTCCCTGAGTGTAATTGAAATGACTGTTATTAGGAAAAAAGGTGGAAAGTGAGCAACAACAGCAGTAGGAAAATCATTGTTGGTTTGCTCTGATGTAAAATGAATTGGATATTCTGGAACAAAGTTTCCATTCATACATATTTTCTCATAGTTTTTTTGGGGAAAGCAGTCCATGAAGCCTCCAAATTCAATTTCAGCAGTAATGTCATGCCAGATGAAGCAGTAGTTTGTGGAGTTTTTGGAACAAAACTATATATTCCATTTTTCACTTACAAAGAAAACACCACCACAGATCCCCATTTTTCATTGCATATGGTAGGATTAAAAGAACAGATCAGAGAGGTGGGGGAGATTGTTTAGATAAAAGAAACATAAGGCACTAGGAATGGGTCTTGGGTGTGTCTGTCAGGGTGAAGTTTATAGAATAAAAAGGTACATTTCCAGATATTTAATTATAATATTTCATAAGTATATATGGTCATACTTCTGCATGCATGTTGTAGAATAAGTATTTGACTTCTCACAAGTTTGTATGTGTAGGTTTATCTAAAGCACTGCAGATATAGGAACGTTATTTCTTTCTGGTTTGTTAATTTCAATTATACGTATAATATTTTATACATATACCTACAGGTATGTACACATGTATATGACAAACACACAAATATATACATACATATACACAGATGCATACAGATAATGAACCAGAAACTTGCACTGTTTTGGAAGGTACAAAAATCATGTGCCCAAATTAAACATGTGAATAGTGTAGTCCCATATAAATCGGGTCTTTGACACTGGGTATGGTCATATGTGCCCATATATGGGAGCTCTCTATGGACAAAATCAGGTACGTGAGGTCAATATTGCTCACTTTAAAGTAAATCTGGATTTGTAACAACAGTCATTCTGCAGCGGAGACCCAGAACTCCACTGAAATTTTAAGAATCCTGTGCTTTTCTCTGTGTTCATTCACGAATGTATGCATGTTTGAAAGAAAGGTCAAAAAAAGGTTTACTGCCAAAGCTGAGTCTGTCACTCTTACCGAACAGTTATGCAAAGCAAAACTGTGCAGCTTGCCTTCTGATGCTGTGTCTGATAAAAACTGTTGGGAACACATCCTGAAAGAGAACATAAAGTAATGCCCTTACACTGGCCTTTTAATTAACTATTAATAATAAGACTGCAGTGTTTTACAGTTCAAATACCAGTTTCTCAGTGGATGGTGTGCTAGGCTCATTGCCAGCTATTACCGTGTACTCAGAGGAGCATCCTCCCCCCAAAAGCTTGGTGAAGGGAAGGAGAGAAATACCTTGAAGTTCCAATTTAATCGTATGTGAACTATGAGGAAAAAAAGATTAAAAAGTAGGCAGAGAAAGAAGATACGCAAATTTTCTGGCAGGCATTGTTCTTAAACACAAATTACTATTTTTTTTTTTTTAAATGGCCATTCTGTGGCAAATCAAAACCTGTTGAATACAGGCACTTCAATTTCCTTAATGCTACATCTTTGAATAAGACTTAACCAGAATGACTGAGAAAAGGCAATATTTTTTCTGGAGCTACCCTGTGGGCATGGTACAGCGGGGTTGAATTATTTATTTATATTTCACAAAATAAAAGTAGTTTTGATAATCGCAGAAATGGACAGGGAAGTTTCTGGCTTGTCTGTGTCCAGTGGCTGTTCAGCTCCCTCCTTCACACCCTGCTTTACAATGGCAGTCAAGCAAGCAACCACAAGCAGCTAGATAAAAAATGTATTTCCCTTTTACCTTAGGAAAGGAGGGGTTAAGTAGTTTCCCCATGCTGTAAGAACTGGAGGACTGCAAAAGAGAGGGGTGAATTCCATGCACTGACACTGGTGGTAATAAAGACTCTTTCAAGAAGTTGAAGCACTGCAACACAAAATTAGTATCAGATTAAATGCAAATGAATTGCTTGAATGAATTTCCTTGCCTTCTCTAGAATGCTTGAATATTCCCAAATAAATAATGAGCTTTGAAAGATATTCATCTCCTCAAGAGAGACAAAAGTTTCTGTAAACTTGACTTTAAGAAGTATTGCTGCAGGCAATGAAATCTATACAAGCAAACAAAGCCCAGGAGAGAGGTTGCCTTCTGGCAGACTATTAGAAAACATTTCTTTAGCAACTTGCTACATCCTTCAAAATAATAACAACTATTATTTTTAAATGGAAATATTTTCTCTTTGAAGTAGTATTTTAAAAAGCCTTGGGATCAGATTACGCCAGAGTAAATCTTCTTGCTAGTCCTATTGAGCGTGACTGCAATATGGCTCATAGAACACAATGAGCCACAGCTTGGGTTTACACTGTCTGAGCTGGAAAGTGGCGGTTGTTTTTGTTTTGTTTGGGTTTTTTTGGGAAAGGGGGTAGGATGGGGTGTGGATAGATTCCATGAACCCTGACCAATCTTGGCTCTGGAGGTCTAGGAGACTGCAGAGCTTTTCTCTGCTTCAGGCCAGTTCATTCAATAGTCCTTTTTTATTAAAGGTCCTGCAAATAGATACAGAGACAAATTCTCCAGAGCCTGGGGAAGGAAAATAATGCTTTATTGCAGCATTTTCCTACAGTGCTAATTCGAAAAGACAACTGAATGCAACTTTTCTTCTATGAGAATCCAGTAAGTGTGGTACATTACCTCTAAGAAGAGGAGTTCTAAATATGTTATATAAAAACTCCTGTCTTATGAGTGGAACTACCTGATTCCACTGTACGATGGAGAGAAAATCTGGACATCAGAAAAGGGCAGGCTGTGGTGAAGCAAGAGGTGTTATGCGTGCTCTCATGTTAGCTGACAGTCCACTGACAACTTGCAGTGGTCTGGCTTGTAGATTTTAAACAGTTTATTATCCTATGAAACTGTCTAAATCTGTGAACTGGACATCTGAGCTCTAAAAATACATTTCCCCCCACTTATGCACTTGCCACTAAACAGCTGCCTACTTGCAACATTCAACAGAGTACAACATGAGCAATGTGCATCTGACACACAGCTTAGAAGATCTATGGGCAAAATGAAGGTTTCTTCATGTAAAATTTAAAAACAGAGTATGGCAAAAAATATTACAGTACCTACTTACAATCACATCAAGAAATTACTTGACAGACTGTTAACTTCAGCCATTAAAATAATTATTCAAAGTGAGAAAAACACGTAA
The DNA here is from genome assembly GCA_013396755.1 of Sclerurus mexicanus. NCBI lineage: Eukaryota > Metazoa > Chordata > Aves > Passeriformes > Furnariidae > Sclerurus > Sclerurus mexicanus. The sequence continues at coordinate 390,416 of VWZF01006575.1, forward strand.
CAATTATATTTAACATTGGTTTGTCAGAAGTTTCTAATTCATTCATTTCAGTGACAATGCCTTTAAAAATAATATCACAGAGGAGTATTTTACCATGAAATACAGCAAGTGACAGCTTTACTTTAACCAGAGATTCCTGTTTACTTTCCATGAGCTACTTGAAAAGTCTTTGTTTTGCTTGTTATTAATTGCAGTGATTCAAAAAGCCTTACACTTTGATCCTGTGCTCTCAGGATGGGGAGTGCAGTAACTTCAGGGCTGAGTTCTAGACAACTTATTTTGTAAATCTATTTAAATGAGTTATATGGGGAAACCTTCAGAAATCCCATAAAGTTTTTGATGTGAAGTCCTGAAAATTTCTTTGGGGAAGTTTCTATTGTAGTGCCAACACAAGGACAGTGCTCAACTACAGAGATTTAAGAACTCGTCCGGCTCATTAGACATCCCTACAAAGTAATAGCAAAAGAATGTGCTGCAATTATAAATAACATCTTAGACATGACACAAGAGCCATGGATCTGTTTTAGATCCAGCAAAGAATACAAATGAATTTCTGCTAACAACTGATATTGTAAAGTATTAAGTTTTCTTCTTAGATGAAGTTTTCTCCTTATGTCTCATTATTTCAGTCAGCATTTATGCTTTTATGCCTTTTTCTTTTTTGAGGAGATATTCTACCAAAAATAAATAATTAAACCGCAGATGAACTGTCAAAAGGGAACATTCATATTTTAACGCAACATTAACATTTTGGTAATTAACATGGCAGTTAATGCTTTTAGCAGATGTAACAACATTAGACTTGTAAATTTTAATTAAAGTTAATGGTTCACGATAGCTGTAGGGATCAGGCATCCTCTCTGGATACTGAAAACATGTCTAATGTGATTAGAAATACTAATTGAAGAAAAAAGGACTGCAATAGTAATGATTGCACTTCTTTATCCTACTAAATTATTACAAACCTGCAGCAACTTTTAAAAATATATTTGCAGGGGGAAGCTTGAAGAGTCAAATGCTCCCCTTGATGAAATTAAAAGGGGTCAAAAGAACATTGCAGACATTTTCTGTGTGTTAGAAGAGGGAAAATAATTAATTGAAAGCCACTGATCCTTCCTTATCCTCCTGAGACCATATTCCCAAGAAATACTATAAAGTTATTTGGTTACATTTAATATCCCTTTTGGATTTAATTAGGAACTAATGTGTTAGTTTTAATTCCCTCAGAGGCTTTGAATTCCAATAGCAGGCAGAGAAACAGGCCTGGCACTGGGAGCTATGACTCAAGTGGACATTTCTTGGTTTTAGTGCGAGTTGAGAGATTGGGAGTGAGTCGTTTTCACGGCTTGCTGATACATGAAACATTTTAATAAGCACAGGGAAAGGATTAGTTTTACTAAGGGTAATTACAAGCTGCTAGCCACCTATAAAATGCACCCCCATTTTATTGTAAAATGCCAACAATATTTATTTCACTTGTTCTGTGGATTTTTCTTCTCTCAAGCTGGCTCTGAAGTCTCCTGAAGTCAGAAGAAAAATTCTGTAGTCCTTATCCTAGCAAAATTGCCACTGAAAATCATATTCTTTCTACTGGGAGTTTCAGCTAATAAAGATTAAACACTGGAAATTAAGTTTGCTTTTTTGACTGATAATAGTTATTTTTAGTACAAATGCAGTTATTCCCCACTAATGCTGTTAGCTCTGTTTCTGTCAACACCCTTCCAACATCATCATCAATTATTATTCATTTGCATTGCAGCAAAGGCACAGGCTCCATTCTACCAGGCAAAGTGCAAAGACATGGTGAGAGACAATTCTTGTTTGGAAGAATTGCACTCTAACCAGTTGTGACACAGGTTAAGAGAAAGGACACCAGCTGAACACTGGTTTATCTTCATTTTGTTTCTGTCTGAAAGGCTGGAACAAGAGCTTAGGAATTCAGTCAGACTTATATGGAAAGACTGAATAAAGCTATTTAAATTGAATTTATCAACTAACACTGAAACTGAGAACATGTTAGTCAAAGACATACCGGTCTCAGGGCAAAGTGACTACATGCAATGTATATATATGCCTTTTTGTCTTGTGTCAGGACTAAATATAAACACTCAATGGTGTTTAATTAATCATAAACCTTGGGCTGTCTTTCTACAAAGGTGGAAATGTTATTGAGTTCAGGTAAGAAGAGCTGAATTCTGCATTTAGAATAGCTGTCTAGCTGTATCCCCTGGAATGGTGCAGTGAATACCATAATACATTTGAATATGTCCCTCCATGAGGTAGAGAGAGGGAAATTAAAGTTATGCTTAAGGTTTCGGTAGTTTTTTTTATACACTACTTCCTCATTTCTCGTAACTGAAGCCAATGGGATTCTACATATGGATCCATAAACATGGATATTTATTTTATTTGACTTAAAATATAACAGCCATGAGTTTTTGTTAATAATTTACTGCAGTTTTGTTTTGTAGTTTTACAGTAATAATGACTCAAGCATAACATAATTTCTGGCAGCTATGACTGACTGAAGGAAAGGATGAACTTGATTAATTTTTTTTTTTTTTGTTAAAATTCCCAGAGCCAACAGCTGAGGCCCAAGTCTTCAGCTGTGTAAATCAGCACGACTCCAGTGAAGTCAGAGCAGCTACACCAACTTACACAAGGTAAGAATCTGGACTTCAGTGACACCAGATATACAGTTTGTAGGTTTTATTGGCAAGTACATGTTTATAGACTGGAAGGCAGTTTCTAATCCTGTGACATATCGTAAACACTACTGCCTTGGACAAACAGACAGAACAATTATTTGGAAGCTGAAAGGCTTACTCACTTCTCTAAGAGTTTCTTTCATGAGAATGTTTCTGTTCTTCTTTGAAAGTACCTCATGCATGAAAGACCATTCCCAGACAGAAGTCAGACAGTTTCTACCATTAGAAAAATTACTGGTAGTGAGATTCTGGCTTTCAGAGCAGGGTGATCAATTAACTTACAAGGTGGAAAATTAAAAAAATATATAAAGGGAATACTTCCCAATCACTGATTAGAGGTTAATTGTCACATACTTACTGAGACCACTACATTTCTAATATTCAAAATGGGTTGGACCTTTAGACAGATGGAAAGGATGTCCTAGTAAAAACAACCCCAAAACCAAAAAAACAAACAACAACAATGGTAACAAAAAAGAAAAGTTGAGAGGAAAAGTTTGGGGTTTGTGATAATTATTTGTTAAATAGGAACAACTGAGGTAAGATATAATACAGACAAGTATGTCTGTTTCTGGTGTTTGAACAGTCATTGCATCATGCATGAATGGCAGAACTATCTCTTAAGTGCATTTGAACTTGCTGGCTGGATCAGCTCTTACTGAGGTTGCTAAAATGAGGGAGAGTAGCCCATCCCTTGAGGAACATGGGGAGTGCTAGGACATGCTGAGGGAAGATGCAGGTGGGCGTATAAAATCTGAAGCCTGCTCATCTAGCCGCAGTGGAGGGGGAGTCTGGATGGAGAGAACAGCCTGTACTATACTGAGGTCAGTAGGTGGTCAACTAATCTGCATGAAATGCAACCTTATTACCAGTACCATGCTAGAAACTGCAATGCATGTATTATGATAATATATGGAAATAGCAGCGTGTTAGAGCAAAGAAAACTGTTGAGAAAAAGAACCACATTTTGCTGTGATCATGTATATAGCACCAGATTGAAGGAAAGGGTATTGCATGGAGGACTTTCGTGAATTGCAGTTTTTAAGAACAAAATTAAGAGACTAGTTGTACCACCAGGCACTGCCTTGCCAGCCAAAACATGAAGGGTTAGGAAGAGATCCATGGTTTCAGGCTGCTCATCACATCACACAAGTGTGTGCGCAGTGACAGGAGGGTGCACTGCCCATGCTGCTGCTGCAGCAACAGTGCCAGCTAATGCATGAAGCAAAACTGGCCTTGGCTCCTTGGAAAGGACACTGCTGCTCACAGGCTCATGGCCAGAGGTCATCAAAGACCAGCAAGTTCTGCTGGGAAGGGCAGAGCCTGGGAATACAAACTGCCTTCTCTCTGGCAGAGCACTCTCCTCCTGTGGGTATTTGTATCAGAAACCACCAATCAGGTGCCACTTCCATTCCCTTCGCGCCAAATCCTGAATGCAGATCCACAAATTGCAAAAGTTCTAAGTCAGAATCATTATTACTATAGTAATTACTATGTAGTAATACTATATAATTACTGTATTATATAATTTCTGTCCAAAGGCACCTTTTGGGCATCCTGCCAGGCCTGGATCTACCTGCTAATTTAATTTTATGGCACTTAGCTCTTTCACTATGGCAGATAAGGAATAACTATACTTTCATCCGTATTAACCAATAAAACCATAACAATCATAATTATGTTCTTTATGCCTTTCAGAAATTGCCACATCCATTTTCTGTCTCCCTTCAGTCAACTCATTTAGTCATTTATGTTTAAGCTGATCCCTCCTCTTATATAAGTTTTTGCTTACCTTTAATTTTCCTTTTCATTCCTCCTGTTTTCCAGGTCTAGTTTTTGGTTGGCTGGTTGGGTTTTTTTAAATTACTGTCCTCCATAATTCTGTACCACTGGAAAATGGTCATCTTAACATCTGTTTTCCTTATTATTTTAAAAGAGTATGCAAACAGCAATGGGCCCAGCACACATCCCTGTGAGATTGTAGTAGAGACCCTCCTCCACCGAGCAAGTGGATTATTTATTTATTATCCTTCTGACATCAGTTATTAACTCAGTACTAATCCATTCCTTTTATTGCAATGCAGCTTAATTTCTTTAAGAAATTTTAGTGAAGAGTCGAGAAGTTTTTAGTGAAATACAGGAATCTTGTATCATTCAAGCTCACTGTTTCCACATACCCTTCCAAAAACTCTCATAGCTTCCTGTGGTATAAAGGGGTTCCCTGTAGGAACCTCTCATAATATCCACATAAGCAAACAATTTTTCTATCCTGCAGGCTTCCTGCTTCTGATGTATTTGGAAGAGGTTTTACAATAAAGTTTTATATCATTACCAACATTTTCCTTCAAATGCTTTCGGCCTGCCTTTCACAGTTTTACATTTAGCTTGCCAGAGGTTTTGCTATTTTCTGTTTTTCTCATCTCGCCACACTTATTTTTTTTAGGAGTTCCTCTTCAGTATTATTCTTTATTCTCATGTAGAACTCTGTCATTTGGAGATGCTCTAGCTGGCTTTGATAAATGATAGACACTTATTCAGAAACCCTAATACAGGTCATTTCCTTCTAATTTACTTTTAACAGCCTTCATTGTTTTTATGTAGTCCTCTTTTTAACATTCACTGTTGCTATGGTAAATTTATTTGGCCTTCTTACTTCTACAAGAGTTTTGAAATTGAATATATTTTGATCAAAATTCTGAAATGGTTCTTTGATACAGAAGTTCTGAGGAAGGTCTGGCACTCTGCTTGGTCCAAGTCAGTTATCCAAGCTCTGCTGGATTGCTCCATTTAATGATTCATGTTGTCTAAAAGCCTAAGTTCTGCATAAGGCCCTATCATAATATTTATCCAGTGCAGATATAATGCATCTCTCTTCACTCCTGCATTCACAGCCTTTCTCATTTCCCCATCCATGTCACAGGCAGCTACCCCAGCCTTTTTACTGTTAGTAACAAAGAACCAGGAGAGAGGGAGACTTGAAGCCTGAATTTTCAGGCTTCAAAGACTTAAAGCAGGGCAGTTTCTCCTTTTGATTAATATCCTGTAGTTTATTGATTTGAAGAACCTGAAGAATTGTTAACCAGTGAGCTGTTATGTTATGCTTCTATCTCTGTGACCTCAGAGACATCTAATCCCATCCTCCACTGTCCTAGTGAGCTCTTCTGCCTCAAAGTTTTAGTTTTCAAATCTATATTTTTCCCGAGTCCTAAGCTTATCCTGTTAATGAACATTTCAAGAGTTGAGCCGTACAGAGCCCTGGATAATAGCAGAAGCAATTTAGGAATCATCTGGTGAGTAGGGCTAAATGTTTGAGTTCCTGGATGACTTTTGTTACCTAACATCTCTAGACGCTTTTAAGTTTAGTAGCTCAGTCCTGACAGAGGACACAGTTTTCGGTGACAATCGAAGCGTAATATTGCTGTTCTAAATAATATCCTTTGCCATCATTTGATATTTTTGATATCCTTGAACTCTGACCATATTTATACATTATATATATTCACAGATTTCAATTATACAAATTTCAATGATCAGAAAAAGACTGGTGGAGCTTTCTTAAATCAATGTTGATGTGTAAATAGACATAACAGCAAGGCTAGTGAAGTGGAGCATCAACCAACAAATAGTCCTTGTTCCTTCTCTCTCTGGCCTATTCGATTCCAGGTGTAAAGCATTTGCTGGCAACACCATCAGGAGTTCGCAAGACTTAGGGAACACGACATCTTTTCCCTCCCAGATCCCTAATTCCAGCATATCTTTGTCCATTTTCTCTAGTCCTTTGCTAGCTGGTTAGGCAATGTCCCCTCTGGCCTCTGAGAGAAGCATTTGCCACAGATAAGCTTGCTCCTTAACAATCCCTAAGGCTACTGGATCTTCTGGAGCCTCTTCTGCCTTTCTGATTCTGTCTGATATAAAGTCTCCATTACAGGGAATATTAGATGAATTTATTTAACTGTAAATGTGCATTGAAAAGTAAAGGAAAGCATCCTTCTATAAATAAACATTTGTACAGCACGGGTCTGAAGCCAATCTTCTGTAGTGTGTGGAAGATCTGTCACTTTGCAAACTCAAACCCAATAAGCACAGTGTAGCTGCCACAGCAACTGGTAATGCCAGCCTAAAGTGGCCACTGGATTCAGGTGATTAAACAGAGAAGTCAAAATATTATGGAAATATACAGTGAAATAACAGCATGGAGAAAATCAAGGAAAAAGAATGAAAGTGAAAGCAGCGAGTATAAAAATAGGATGAAAGACAAAAACGCCCAATACAGTCAGATTATTTTCTTTTAATGCATGAATGTAGACAAAACTTCAAATGCCACCTCGGTCTGGTCTGTGAACTGCTCATTTTTCATCTGAGAGAGTCCAGAAAAGGGCTGTAACTGGGTATTATAGCACTCATTGCCTTTACCTGCAGGAAAAAAAAGGTACCAAATAGGACTGGGTATTTTGACAGGCCGTGCCTTCGGACCTGGCTGGGCCCAAGGCTCAGCCGAGCGCTGTCCCGGCGGCGCAGGGCAGTGCCAGGCCCCAGGGCGGGCGGTGCCGCTCCGCTCCCGGGCTGCGCAGGGCCGAGCGCCGCTGTTCTCCCGGGCCCGGCCGGGGAGGGCCCCGCGGGGCTCCCGCTGGCACCGCCACGAGATCCGCG
>VWZF01006575.1:397942-410442 GCA_013396755.1 Sclerurus mexicanus
CTGCCGCGCTGCCTGCGCCGGGCGGAGCGGGCGGCGGGGGCCCTGCCCGGCCTCGCCACCTCCGGCCCCGGCCGCGCTGGGCTCCGCGGGGCTGCTCTCCGCGAAGTTCCTCCACGTGTCCCCTGGTTTCCCCCGGGTTCCCGTGCCTCCTCCCGCCCGGGGTGGGTGTCCGGCGGATGCTGCCGGGGGTTTCTCGGGGCACGGCTGAAAACAGCGCCGTCCGCGGGGCCAGCGGGGGCAAGGCTGGAAGGGAGACACCCTCCGTGTGTCGGGGGTGTCCCCGCTCCGGTCCCTCACCGAGCACCCAGCCCCGGTCCTGTGTCCGTGCGGGCAGTGCCTGCCTGGCCTGGGCGTTCTCGGTGCCGGTGTGTCGGCGGAACGCGGCTCCTTCGCTCTGCGTGCTGTGAGGAGCATCACTTGAGTGGTGAGGCCTGGGGTATTCACCCTAAGTAAGGGTATTCACTAATGATAAATGATGATGAGGGTACGTGTGTTCGTTAGTCACACAAAGACTTGGTTCTTGATATTGGAAAAAAACTTTAATGAAATTTTTTCCCTTCTGGCACCAACTCAGTGGTAACTTTTCTTTTGTCACCTTTGAAGTGACAGCAGTGTTTTCTCAGATTGCAATGGTAGCAATCACTTTTCCAGAAAGGTTACATGTGCATAGTAGTTTCACTGAGCGTACTGGATATATTTCTTGTATGAAGTTGTGTTACAAGCTTGAGAAGCAGAAATTACAGTGAATAATATGTTAATTAATAAGATACACCCTTTGGATGATTAGATGATTAGATTTGCAGATGTGCTAAATCAGGGCAAATGAAATTTAGAAGTATTTTACTTTCCAGGCTATTTAGGAGGCAATTCAAGTGTTGTGGTGCTGTGGAAATGTCTGTACTTGAAACTTCAGACTCCAACTTTCTTCAGAGAGAAAACAGTCATTAGTTGATGGGTTGTGAAAAACTTAGGCAGAGGAAGGAAAACTCTTGTGTTGTGGAAAGACGGAAACTTAAAAGCCACGTCCCACAGCTTTAAAGTAAGAACTTAGAGCCCTGCAGGTTTGTTTGTTGTTTTTCTTTTTTGATACTGGAAGAAAGAATAATATTTAAGAGCACTTGTTCTTCAGTTTCAAAACATGAAGATGCTGTATTTATAAATATTTGATGTTTGAGTAGATGACTTCTCAAAACATACTTGGAGATTTTTCACTCTAAGGGTGGAGATACTGCCTTTGTCCTACATATCTTGTACTCAACATACTGGTTAGGCATTACAGTAAAAAAAATAATTTGAGAACAAATCAAGGAATTCTGTTTAGCCATTTTATTTTGACTTATCACAGCGTCTTCCAGGCTGTGTAAGAATTAGATAAGTAGATTCTCATCATGGAAACTTGTTTCAAAAGAATTAAAAAAAATGTAACATTTTAGAGTTCATCTGAAGGCCTGTTGAGCAAATGAGCAATTCACTTGAAAAACAGAGTGCGATAAGTTAGTTGCTAATTTTACTGTGACCTGTGGTATCTTCTGAGTTATTAGACAGATAACCCATCCATGCCTTTCTTTGTTTGTGTAGGAGTTGAGCTCAGTTGCACAAAATACAGCCAGTCCTGTGTTTGTTGGCAGAGCCACTTTGGTGAGGCAGTTTTTCATATGTGCAAACCCCTCCCATGTCTAATAAACTTAGTCCAGTTCTCTGCATTTATACAAGCTCTGTGTTAGTTGTATTGCCATTGATGCCTTGTTGCCTTCTGAAGTTTGACATTGTTCCAAACATCTGTGCTGAATGGTTGAGTTCACGTTACCTTGGAAAGTCCCCTAGGAAATGTCAAGCTGCAGTAACTTCTTCCCTACCTCCAAGGGAATATTTTGATAATTTGGTGCTTATCCAAAAATCCTTCCTGATTTTGGAGGACTAGGATTTAGGATAGGGTGGAGATTATCTTGTGCAGGTTAATACTCTGGATAGTCAAAGGAGTTAACTGACTAATTTCCAGAGAATTTGTTCAGTTTAGCTGCGTTCCGTGTGCTTTGCAGTAGAGATGAAAATAACCGACCAAAATACCAAAGTGGTGATAAGGGCAGCCTTTAGAGCACTGATTTGCTGTATTTATCACCATTTGACCTCTCCAGCCACATGGGAAGGAACTGAGCCCTAGACTGAAGTACATGATCTCACTATGTGTTTCCTTTTTTAGTGAGTATTAAAGTGATTCTTCCTGTCAGATTACTTAAAAAAGCTGCAGAGAAGCAATGCTATTAAGATGAGTTGCTTCTCTGGTAAAGAGCATCCTGTGCATTTGTCTCTGGCATGTGAAACATAACTGTGATTTTTGTAGCTAGAAGTATGCAGTGTATTTCAAGTACCATTATTCCCTGTTGGGCAAACAGAATGCATATGTAAGGGAATTTGTTATAAAATTTTAAACAAGACATTAAAAAGAGGAATTGGTAAGAAAATATTGTGAATAATCATGTTAAAGCCTGATTGCACGTAGTTAATCTTGTGATATTAGTGATTTTCTTGCCTTTCATTACAGGTGACAGAGTAAATAGACTCTTTGTATCCTGTGGCATTTGGGAGTCTGCATTCAAGCCTCTTTGCTCTAAGCTGCTTTGATGATTTATAACAAAGTTACTGCTGTCTTATTTAATAGCTAGATTTGTGTTGGACCAGATGAATTACTTTAGAATGTCATAAAAGTACATGTAGAGCTTGTAGGTTAGCTTGCTGAAGTCTCTGGAAGAGGTTTGAGTTGGGTGCTGTGAAGTGTTGATGAACCAGTCTTTTTCTGTTCATTTTACTTTTCTTTTGTCTGTGTATAGTGTTTACAAACTTACTGATTCTGAGAAAGCTGGAAGGCAAAATTATCACAGGTTAACCTAAAGTTAATTCTAAAATAAGTAAAGACTTGTGGTGGGAAAATGCATAGCATTCTGCCCTGTAGAGGCCCTTCTTCTGTACCCTTTTCATCCTCATCTGAGAGCAGATCCAAAAAAGGAGTTGTCGTTGCAGCTCCCAGTCCCTGCCCTGACTGAAATTCAGAACTCTGTGTTAGGTACGTGGGCTGTGTGTGAAGTTTATGGAGATAAGCAGGACTTCATAGGAGGAGCAGCAAGCAGCCTGCAGACAGAGTGCCGAGCGTAGAGCTACTCACTGAGGATACTGCAGAACCACAAATGGATCTTGTCTATTTTAGGGAGTGATGGTTTAATGTAAAACACAGAAACAGCTGTGAGCTGAAGTGTTGGCCTGCCTCTGAAGTGAGTGTGCTGGCTGCTACCTGCTTTGCTTCTGAACCCAAGGATCCTGGCTTACTCACTACTTCATGCTTGGTTTCAGGATTCAAAGGTAATACTGCTCAGGGGATCACAGAAAGCCTATTAAACATGGCTGGTGTCTTTTCTTTTTAGTGCTTCATTCATTTTATTATCTTTGGGGTAGCAGATTTTAAACTGTGTACTACAGGTATATTTTTTCAGCTTCAGAATGTGCATTTAACACCTGCAGTAAGGTGTTACCTTGCACTGCCTTCTAAGATATTTAGACATGTCTTAAAGGAGTGTGTGGAATTTGTTGCTGCATGTGTTCTGCTTCTCTTGTAGCAACATGGGCATTATCAAACAGTGTTGTGGCACAGTGGTATCCCCCCAGTCTTCCAAACTGGATGTATTTTCCCTTTACCTATCCAGAATGGGTTTATCTGACAGTGCTTCTAGTCTTTTAATTGGTCCTGCATATTTGTTAGCTCTTGCGTGAAGCTCAACTGTTTACACTTTCAGTAAATCACTTCAGCATCTCTTTATGAAGAATTTGTTGTTACAGATGCATTTAAAATCATTCCTTCATTAGGGAAAGATCTCTCTCTGCATGTGGGAGTTGTGAGTTTTTGGGGTGGTAAGGGTTTTCGAATCACATTTTCGCTTCTTTTCTCTGAAAAATCTTTAATTTTTAAAATTTTTTCCACCAATTTGACTTGTTATCCTGGTTTATTTTCCTTTCATTTAATTTGTTTCGTAGTTCTACTTTTCCATACGGTATTTTGTTGACAAAGCTTTTGGCTTGGTGTTGAATCAATTGCTTTCTCTCTGTGCTGGCCCTTGCCTTCCAGTTACAGCTTTTTTGAGTTGAAGAGCTTGTTTGCCTCCCTGCTGAGGGTGAAATACAGTTAAATGCAGTGTGCTAATGTTGGTACTGTTGCCAGGAGGGAGATGTTCTGTTTCTTCTACAATCCCCTTCCTACATCTCCCATCCTTGAACTTTCCCTGCTTTTGTCTCTGGTGTTCAGTAGACTCCTACATGCCCTGGTTCTGTTCACTGCTTGCACAGCGTAAGCCCTGCTGCTTTAGGAAGTTAAATCACCTCAGCACCAGCTCTGAAGAGTTCAAGCTGGCAACACAGGATCATGTTTCAGAGAAAGGGAGGGAAAACAAGACCTTTGGTGTTGCTGAGCTAGTAGATTGACTTGTATAATTTCATGTTAGAGCTGTAATTTGGCAATAGATTCACCTGATCCAAGTTAGGGCTGCTCTAGCCCCAGCTATGTCTTCCCATCTCTCTTTTGCCATCACAGTTCTGTCCTTGTCTCTGCAACAGTACAATTTGGGGAACTGAACTGGGAAAAAGTGACTTTGGGTCAAGGTTAGTTTTCACTTTGTTTCAGTTCTCTTGCCAGGAGTCTGGGTAGCCACAGGAACCTCACTGGAAGGGAAATCTGGGAGTCTTGGTTGAAGGCAGGGGAAGCAGCAGCATCACTTAATTAGTTCATGCTGTCTTAGAACTGCATCCTTACAGAAGCAGGAGTACAGCAGAGTGGGCTGAAGATTTGTTTCCTTGATAGTATCATGGTTAGATAGAATACTTCATTCCCCATCAAACTTTGTGATCTGATTATGATCCACCTAGTTCCTTTATAGCTGGCTATTCAGTAGGAAGAAATGGGTTATCAAATTTCTTTCGGGTGAATCAACGTTAAGTGAAAACGTAGAAGCCTATTGCTCAAGCAGTTTCAGTTCTGTTTCTTCTTCAGTTCCTATGAAATAACAAACAAACGGTTCAATAAGGGGCAAGTCAGTGCATGTACAACCCTTTGGGAGCACCTTGCAAGATACGCAGTCTACTCGAGTGACATAATTAAAATGGAGAGGGAGAAGTAAACAAAGTAGAATGTCTTAAATTGTGCAAATAAATGAAGAGGAAGCAGAAGGGCTTGGGCTTTCATCTTCTAGTCAGACAGCACTGACAGGGTGAATTCTTACTAGCTGGGCAATGACAGTGACTGGCATGTGTGTTTTCAGGATTGGAGTGGAAATATGCTTGATAAATTGGCCCAAATGGATGAGAAAACTGCCTACAAACCTTTAGTGTATTCCCTTACTTTTCTGCAAGTGGACTATTTGTGTATAGCTGCTTCTGCTCTTGCTAAAACCAACTTTTACCCCGGCTTAACTGTGTTTTTTGACTGGACTGCCTATGAGTGGGGAATTTGAACATAAGTTTTCTGAAAAATGTACTATTTCCAATTAATTAGTTGATATCTACTTGTAGATTAACAAGTGCTGGGGATTTGTATTGTCCAGATTCAAGGCTGTCTCTGCAGAGTGGAGGAATGTCTTGTCATGCTTTGGGGAATATTGATCTGGCTTTCAGCAATTGTTTCTAAAATTAAGGCCAATCCTACTTGAATATAAATGTATACGGATCTATATTTGCTCACTTTCAGTGGTTTACAAGTTGCATATACAACTTTTCTCTGATGTGGATGCTTCTGCAGAGAATTTGACAAATGAGTATGTATTTTCCACACTTTAGAAGACCTTTTTTGGACAGCGCGAAGCAAATATTTGCTATTGGCTGACAGTGGTAGAAATGAAATACTGTGTGTACACACACACTTAAGTATAGATGTGTACTCTGTAAGCGTGCATTGGCTTGTATATATGCATACGTATATTACTGTGCATGGATATATATTTATGTACATGTGTATACATATGTATACTAATAGTAATAAATGACATTTTCTTGTGATGATTAATGTGGTCTTCCAGTACTGAGTTTTCTTTATCTCTTGCCAGTTAGTCTTGGCAGGGTTCAAGTGAGTGTCAGCTTAAATGCATTTTGTGTTATTAATGCTTGTATATAAAAATATATATAAATATAAACATTACAAACTCCAGCCTGCACCCATTGCTGAATAGATGCTGAAGTGTTCAGTGCTGGTGACCTGGCAAAGTATGGGCTGGGTTTTACCAGCAAGCCAGTTCCCTCCAGTGGCCAAGCTTTTGCCTTAAAGAGGTAAAGAAATTACTTAAGGCAGTCCAGTTTATAAACTAGTACTGGGGCTGTTTTTTAACCTGCTCGCATCAAGCTGAAGGGCCAGGCTGTCACTTCTGGGTCTGAGGTTTGTCTCCTCCCACAAGGTATGTGGCTTTGGCCTCAGAGCTGCGAGGTTGTGTCAGTGACTCTCCAGGTGACAGAGAGCAGTGCTGAAATTGGACCGGCACGCCTGGGCTCCCTGGCACACACTGCTGGGATTAGCACTGCTGTGGTGGGCTACGTGGCTGCGTTTGGGATATTCAGTAAGGCATTTGGAAATCTAAACCCTTGTTTCCAGAGCACAAGGCTTTTTTTAGGTTCAACCAGGGTGACAATTTGAATGTTCTACCTACGTTTAAATTGTGCTTTTGGATAGTTGAGAGTCGACACGTGCTGCAAGTGGAAATATTTCTGTAGCCTGTGTACTTACATGCAAATTAGTATTAATATATGTTGTTTTGGGTTTTTTCCCTCAGCTGAGGATGGTCCTTATCTTGGAATTTAGTTAGTAAAGACTGTTGAAAAGTTTAGGAATCTAAACCTTGAGATTTTAAATCCATGTTAGACAGCGAAGAATCTTACTTTAATCTGAAAAATAAGGAGTGTGTAGGCTATTAAATGGATAATTGTTTCTCGAGGGCCTTGGCTCAAACCTAGCTAAAATAATGGTTGCAGTAAAAAACTAAAAATACATGCTTTTAATTGATAGTGTAATCCAGAAGTAAACATAGCACATTCCATTGTTTGTGAACAGCAGCTAAATTGACTGTGTGCCTGATCAGCACGTTGTGAACCAGTGTAACTTAATGTTTCTGTGTAAGTAGTTATATGGAGTGGTTACATCTATATTTTGCAAAAAAAAAAGAAGACTGAGAGTCTAAGATTCTCAGTGGAACTGCAAGACTCTGAATATTCTTTTAAGTACGTGCTCTTTTTGCTCTTTGCTTAAAGTATAGCTGTTTCTTCTTTGACATTGATTATTTTATGTTCTCACTTCAGATGTAAAATGGACGAACAAGTGCATAGCATGTAGCTAATGGAAGCCATGTATCATTGAGGATATCATTTTCTGCAGCAAAGCATTGTATTTTTTTGTTGCTGTAGAACTGCCATCTGTTGAAGCCTTAATACCATGAAATGTGTTTCAATGTGAATGTTTTACGGACTTGAAGCTATGAAACCAGTGCTTAAAAAGTATATCTCAGGGGATTAGGCAGGGATTTTTCTCCTGAAGTAATTTGATAATGTTTATAAAGACTTAGTTGCTAGACTTAAGTCACAAGGATTTCAAGCTTTTCCTAGGTGTCTTGATTTTGAAAATGTTGTTTTAAAATACATTCCAGCAACTGAAAGTGATGAGCTCTGGTTTCTGCTCAGGGGTGTGTCCTCTGCTCTGATTTCACTAGTAGTCGTGGGTAGTCCCACCTCTCCTCTAGCAGGCTGCTGGAAACCACCTGGAAAGCTGAGCGCTCACTGTGGCATGTGAGCTTGGGGTGTAGGAGCGTGCCCTTGCCTTTTGGACTGCTTTATATCTTGGCATCATGTTCAGATGTGTGGGCAGATACCCGAGAGCACTGACAGGTGACCAGTGAGGAAGTGACCAGGGACAGTGAGGCCTGTTTGTGAAGGAAGGAAAAGGTGTTAGTCCCAGTTCAGGCAGTTGCACTTTGATAGCCTGACTTACTGGTGACGACTTGACTTCCTTTTGCTGTCCTGTGAACTGAGTAGTGTCAATTAGAGGAGTTGCGGGGCAGTTGTGATTTCAAACGAAGAATGGGCTGTGTTGTCTGTGTCCCCAGGTACTTCATCCTGGATCCTTTGTGCGTAGGTGCCACCTACTGTTTCAAGCAACTAAAAAAAAAATAAAGATTTCAAATACTGGTAGTTAACCAAAAGTCATCCGTGAAGTGTTAGCAGCCATAACATGTGTAAGATTTTGCCTGTATGGGTTCTGGGATTGCTATTGTGTGTGGGTTGTCCGAGTCCAAATGATTTTCATCTTCAAAATGGTGACGTCATCTTTGCGAGATAAATGATTCAGAAAGGCTTTCATTGTTTCTTTCTTTGCAAGTGGTGTGGTGAAGTCAAGGAGTCTTTTTGTTCAGAGTGTTTAGAAATGTGAGTTACGTTTGGCTCTTTGGGGGTTTTGGAGAGTGGTGATGGTGGAGGTGACTCACCTCTCACCTCATTGCTGTCTGTTTTCCATGAACCGGGATATATCATGGTGATGGATTTCCAGAAGAAGGTCTTTGTATTACTTGGTTAAAGAGGTGACAGACACATCACAAATAAGTGTGTTTTGTGTTTGCATTTCAATTTTAAACAAGCATGGACTCTTTGGAGTGTTTTTGGTGTCTTTTCTCTGTAAATTAGAACTTGAAAATGCTCTTTGTAAGAGTAAGCAGTGACTGCCTCAGTTCAAGTTTAAAGATGATCAATATTATACCATTATATTTAGACCTCTGGAGTTAATATCAAGGTGAAAGGCTTGCCTCACAATGAAAGCAGTCTTCAAGCAACAAAATCCAATTCTTGCATATGTTGACAAACAGTACAAAAGATTACCTTTGCACCCTTGACTTTTTTTGCATCCTTGAGATTTTGTATGATCAAAATGCCAGATTTCCCTAATATGTGAATCTGTCACTTCAGTTGTCAAAGACAAAAGCAAATTAAAAAAAATAAATTAATTTTTACATATGGATGTAAGATACTGATCTTTGTCTTTCTGCAAAAGCAGCAACAAATCCACAAGTCAATACATCTTTTATCCCTCATATGGTAGAATGTGTTATCTCTTTGGTTTGCTTGCTTTTATTATAAAACCAAGCCACAGGGGGCAGTGGTAATATTACTTCTCCCGTTTCTACTCCTTTCCCAAATGAAAACTGGAAAAAAGAGAGACAAAGTCCCAAACAGTTGCAGTCAGTGCCTTGGACTACTCAGACAAGATGAATGGGTTGTATAGTTCCTGAATCAACATGCATCATGTAAACGGTTCAGCTTAGATTTCATTAACCTTGGGTGTATATTTGCAATGGGGAATAAAGAGTTTTGTATTTACTTTTTTCCCCTGGGCATTTTGAAACAAGTGTTTGGCCCATAGGACTTACCTTTGTTGCATTACATGGTCAAGATTTTCAGTCCTTAAACATATCAGTAAAACACACAAAGCCTTCAGTAGAAATATTGATGCTGTTTAAAAGATTAAAATTCTTATACTCTTTGAAATAGCACTTCAGGAAAGAATTACTGCCTTTAGCAGTGACAGAAAGATCTCTACAGCAAGAAACCAGCATGTGATTCCTTAAGATTGCCGTGCATTCCTTCCCCTGAATCTACTGGGAGAATTTAGATGAAGCTTTGTGACAACAGTTTAATTTTCAGTGCTGCTGTGTTTGGATTTCTTGCCTTGGAGGGGAGACGCTTTAGAACTTGCAAGAAGTGTTAGTGTTGGTGTCCTAGTGCTGGCTGAAAGATTGTCTGGTCAGTGGTGTGCACTCTCTGCCAGTTGATTTGCCCTTTCTCAGCATGATCCTTCTGACAGTCTTAGGAATCTTGGCAATTCCTACCTCCTTTTTCTCCTTTTCTCTGCCTCTCACTGTGGTTTGATAATTGATTTTTTTTTCCTTAATGTTTTTTTCTCTTGACCTGCCTGACGTTGCTCTTTTCGATCTCTTTTGTCTTTGGACTAGTTACAGCTAATGCCTGACAACAGGAAGTTGCAACCTGTATACTTTATCCAGGAGTACGATGGATGGGAAGGCAAAGCCTAAAGGGGCCTTTAGTTGCTCTGGAAGGTGGCTGTGGTTTGGTGTTAGGAATAGCTAATGGTGCTGGCGTGGCGTGGGGTGGCTGCTTTAAACGGGCCGGGGAGAGCAGATCACTAATGATTTGTTTGTGTATCCAATCCACCGCTTAAGTACATAAGGGCAGTACCTGGAGAAACTTTGCAAAGCTGCTTTGTGATTATTTTGTCTATTAGTAATGTTATTACAACAATACTGTAAGAACGACAAGAGTACTGTGAGCACAAGCTATTCATTAGTTTCTGAAATATTTTGCAGTGAGACCTTTCTAAGTTTTTTTTGCTTTCTGTTGAGAGTTATTTCTAACCCTTTTAATACTCTAAAAATTACTGAGAATATTTGCATGTGTTTTAACAGTAGAGTCTGTGCTTTCATGCTGAACTTCAAATGCTATTGAGAAAATTTTATGTACGCACTCTAAACCAAGGTTTGTGGAATATAAATAGCTTTGTATGCAGAAGTACATAGATTTAGCAGATTAAATTTATCATAGGAAATTTCCTAATGTTAAACATGAAGAGGTATCATAAAAAATATTTTGTGTCTAACTATCTCTAGAACATTCAGGATTTGGAGCAGGAAATAAGAAAAAAAATAGTAAGTTGAAAAGAAAGAATAATATCCCTGTCAGACACATGACTCTCGATCCTCCAAGGGTCTTGGTATGCTTGAACCAGGTAATGGGTAGATATACTTCGTCTGTGTGTGATGAAGATGATGTTCAGGGCTTGCCTCTTACTTACATGAAAGTTTATTTCATTATTTGAATTCGAAGCTGCCAGTGAACTTTCTGTTGTCTTCATCTGCACAGAGGTGGCCCCCGTAGGTACCAGTAACACTGGGCACTGTACCTGCTCCCCCTCAACAGTGTCATGTAGCCGAAGAAAGGGTTCACTTAGCTGAGGGGGAAAAAAGCCTCCTGGGCATTAGTATTTTTGTGTCTGGTCTTCTTCCTGCTAATGATTCAGTGCATTTCGCAATACTTATTATTGGTCAAAACCTTGTATCTCCGTCTTGGGAACTTGGCAGGCGTCTTCATCTTACTGATGGGAAATAAGAAGTTCATGGTTGACAACAGAGGCTGTGCTTCTAATGTGGTATTTCAGAGAGAGGCCTTTTAGCTAGCTTGTCGGAATGTAATGAGTGTACCCGGGTTGCCTTTTTTCTATTTAGATTTAACTACTCTTGCATACTTAAAATCTACAGATAAATCAGTGCAACATAAGCAGTATGTGTGCTGCAGTTGTAATTCTTCTGGGGATCTGCTATTTCCCATGGTGTCCATAGGTCCAAGCTGGCCAGCAGATATCTGTTATGTAGTTGAACAAGTGATTGGTGACTGAAGAATGAGATGATGCAGCTTTTGTAAGACAGAGCCATTTGTCTGGTGCAAGTAGTTTTAGTTCACATTTTTTAATAGTAAGTTCAGATGTGTATAATAATTTATTTTATAAAATAGCTAAACATGAAAACCTCCTTCCCCAAACTGTGCAGGGCTGGGATAGTTAAATATTCATAAACTCAAGCGTACAAATGAGAAGGTTCTTCTGTTGATGTTCATTGATCAAAAATGAAGATTGAATTAAAGTATAATGACTGTATTTTTCTTTTCAGGACATAGGAGACACTTGTACGTGATAGAATGGATGAACAATCACAAGGCATGCAGGGGCCTACTGCTCCACCATTTCAGCCACAGGTACATATATCTGGTTTGGTTTTTTCAAACTGTTGTTCAAGAGTTGATACTATCATCTCTCAAACGGAGGTGTGCAACTGTAAACAGATAGAATGTGTTCTGGTGACCCTGAACTGTATTTATGTGGCAGCGTGTACTGGTGCATGAGGTTATTCCTGCCCAGGTGCAGGGCTTTAGTTGTCCCTGTGTTGAACTACACGAGGGTCCTGTCAGCCCATTTTTCCAGCAAGCTGAGTTCCCCTGGGATGGCATCATGACTCGGGCACATCAGCCATTCCTCCCAGTTTTGCATCACCAGCACACTTGCTGAGAGGGCCCTTTGCTCCATCATACAGATCATTAATAAGGATTGGACCCAGTATTGGCCCCCAAGGTACACTGCTAGTTACTGGCCTCCAAGTAGACTTTGTGCCATTAGAGGCTCATTTTCTATTTGGAATTAAGTGCCTGAAAGCTCTCTCCTAGTCTGTTATCTGCAGTTATAACACTGTCCTTCATTACTTCCAAGCACTTTTTGAAAGTGCAGATACCTAAGTCTCCCAAACCTCTTGGATATTGTGAAAAGAATTATGTAAGAAAATAGAAAAATATGGATTAGCAGGCTGAGGCAGTGGACTTAAGTTCTAGAACTTTTACAGAGTAGAATGTTTTTGTTTTTCCAGAAGCTGAAG
>VWZF01006575.1:415442-533706 GCA_013396755.1 Sclerurus mexicanus
TAACTTGTAAGGGTAAAAAATTGCTCAGTGTATAAGGACGTATTACCTGGAGCTCAAAAGGCTCGTGGCAGAACTGAGTGTTTGGCACAGCCGTTGCAGCTTGAATGGTTGACATCTAAAGCTGTTTCTTTTGAATAGAAGACCATCTTAATTGTTACCGTGCTTCTGTGACCTTTCTTAAGATTACCTAGAAATATTTTTGGTATAGTAACAATATTTAGTTTCTCTATAAAATTTGTTTTCACAGATGTCTTTTGGTGAGAAGTGATAGCTTTTCAGAGGAACTGAAAGTGCATCTGCTGTATGATGGTCCTTTTTAATTTCAGTCATTTGGTTTTATTCAGATTAAAATACTGCCTTTTTTTCTGGTGCCTTTTTAATGAAAGCTCATCATGGACAAAAAAGGGACAATATTTCTTTCTGTTGTAAGAGAGAGGCCTTATTTTCTCTATTTTAGACCTGTGCATGGATACCCCTTTTCCACATAGAGACAATATATCTAAATTCTCTACATTGTGTTAAATAACATAACCGAGATCTGAGTTTTCTCCTACTTTCCCATTATCTGCCCTTTTTCCTTTTACATCTTCTCTACCATGTGCCTTCCTCTCCAGTGTTGTGAGTTGTGTCTGTTCCATCCCCTCCCCATTTTGTTTTCTTGGATGGGTTCGGTGTTCTCTTTGTCTGTTTGGTCAGTGGTTCCCTGTGTGTGTCTCTACCATCAAGGGCTGGTGTGGCTTAGAATCCTTTAGTTACCCCCTCTCTCAGAGTTGCAGGATCTCTGGCCGTTATTTGTTCCAAAAGGATTGCCAGTTTTGAGTTCTGACGAAGCTTTCCAACAAGAATGTTTATTTTCCACTAATAAAATTTTATTTGGCTGAAATATGTACAATATTGATAAATGTTATATTAATGCGTACAAAATGTATGCTTGTGGAACTCAATGTGAGCAGAAGCAAGTGGCAAAGATGCTGTGGGAGAAAGGACAAGCAGATGGTGACAGAAACCACTCTTCCTGAATTTGTAGTTGCTGCTGAGTCCAGATGACAGGAAGTAGTAGTATTCTTGATTTGGTTTTCAGTATGATATGTAGTAAAGGGAGAACCATTTAGCTTACGGACTTTTTAACAGTAATTTAACAAGCAGAATACGCAAAATAGTATGTTTGGTCTTCTTGTTCTGCTCCTTATGATTCATCCTCCCATGTGTGATTTCTATGTGTAATTAGGAAAGCAATATATGCAGTAATTATGTTTCTCTTTTTCCACCATGGAAATGGGAACTCTTGTTTCTGAGGTGCTCTTGAACTATTACCTAGAAAAACAGAGAACTAAAACCCAAATCTTCACTACTTCACTTTCAGTAATGTCTAAATTGCACTTTGAGTCAGAGAAACATCAGGAAAGATCAAACACAAATAAACCGTGACCATAGAAGTATAAACTGAAGAGCTTCTAGGTAAGTTTCTTGGCACATGTTAAGTCTCAGGTGCAGACTACCCTGAGGATGATGCCTGAGGAAGGTCTCTGCTATTGCCACTCCACCCGCCCGACCTGTGCAGCAGAACGGGCTGGGGTGCCATGCGGTGTTCTGAGCAGTGAGCATTCCAGTAGTCACCTCCAAGGGGAAGGCAAAGCAATTACTAGATGCTGGAGTAAATGCTCACAAAACATCCTTAAATGGCAAGAAGTTGTGAATATCTGAGTCCGTGACTATAAGGCTGTATGACTTCACTTTATGAATTACTTTTTAAGGAAGTTTTAGCTACTCAAAATATAAAATTTTATGTAAAACTGCATATTTCATCAAAATTCTTGCTTCATTACGTTTCTGCCTTACATTGTTCCACCTTTCTTTCTCTTTCATTCCAAAATTGGAGGCCCCTTGTTAGAGATTCAGACAATGAATCCTTTTATCTAGCACTTGCATTCATTATTCATTGTGCATTGTCAGTGGATTGCTACTTCAGGCCTGAATTACAGTTAATTAATCTTAGAAAAGCACTTGTAATTTCACACTTTATGAAGCACTATTGTCTTGGCACAGCAGGGCTGTGGTGGCAAAATACTCTAATGCTTGTATCTCTTAATATTTATGTGCATTCAAGTCTTTATTTTGCTTACTTCTCTGAAGGTTTATGTTACAGCAGTCATGCTTGTGTTTTGCTTTGGAAATGCTTTTTAGTATTTTTATTTTATACAGAATTTCAAACAGAACAGTAGTGGGTTACATAGTTACTTAAATGATAAGGCTAGAAAGAGCTTTATCCTTTTCAATAATCAAAGGGAAAACCTGGAACAGTTATGGACTTTAGAGCGAGTGGAATCAGGTAGATTCCCAACTTGGCACGATACTTCAGATGGGAAATTCCATTGGTAATGGATCAGATACAGTCTGAGGCTAAGGCCTGATGTTGTCCTTCAGGTAGTTAAATGTTTCTAAACCTTTCTGCTATGCCCATAGCTTTCTAGGAGCTCTAGTTGTATGTGTGACCATGTATGTAAGAACTTTACAGAGGAAGTTGATTTCATGTGTTGCAATTTCTTTGTTTAGTTTATACATCTGTATAGGAACAGTTCCTTCTCTGTAGCTTACAATAACTTAGCCAGTATTCTAAAAATACCTGTATCTCTTGACAGTACTTACAGCTGACATTTCTGGAATGCTGAAAGAAAAAAAATTGTAATCTACACTTACATGAAGGTACCAGAGAAGTGATTGAATGCAAAGTCACCAGAGATACCTTAGTTGCATAGTGTGCAGAAGTAGCAACTATCACTGTACGTTTGTCCTCTTGCTCTCCCTTTGTATGCACTCTGTATGCAGTTGAGCGAAGGATGAGATTTAAAACTTAAAAAGGTACTATTTATTTCACTTAGTGTGCTTGCTGTGTGGGGAAAAAAAAAATGCTAAGGGCTTTTAAAATGCTCCTTTAAATCTCTCCAGCTGTACTTTCCTAATTGTTTTAGGGAATTTCACAGTAATTGCTAACTAAGGTGTAGTGCTTACCCCAGCAAGATTTTTTTTGATTATACTCTTCATGAAAACTGTCACATCATGAATATATTTGCTATATTTGTTTGCTTCTTACTCGATTTTTTCATTAGGCAAGCATAATTCCTTTTTAAAATCTGGATCTTATTATAGTCCTTGAAAATAGAAATTGGGGAAAAAGAATTTGAAATAAGTGTATTACACTGTGCAGTTTGTGGTGACCAGAGGAACATACCTCCAGCCTGAGTTACCCTGTGATCCTGACCGCATAAGTGAAGTCAAGAATTAGAATTTATTGTTAATCTAATGAGTGCCTTAGCAGTCTAATCAAAGTGCAGCAGTTTTTATTGTTAGCCAGTTACAGTGGTGCCAACGCTTGTGGTCTAGTGGCTGCTAGTTTCCGGTAATCGATGTATGGAGCATCATCAGCAACCTGCGCTCTGCTAGGAGGAGCACGCTGGCAGTGTCTGTACGTGGGATTTTGCTGGGTGCTTTCAAGCAGTCGCTTGCTAATGCTTTTTGTTGATTCAGAAGCTTGTCACTCAAGCTTATCCAAAAATTGCTGTGGTTTTGTTAGACTTCTGTTGTATCTGCTATAATTTCCTTAAGGCCGTGCAGTTGGACAGAGCTGAGCTGACTCTTAACCCACGTTAGACACAAGTCATTTGACCACAATGACTTTGTTACAGTTAAGTCACTCAGCTGCAGGGCATGTGCTGCTACAGCTAAAGCCAAGCTCAAAATGGGAGTGCAGTCCAAGAGAAGGCTGGACAAAAGGTTGGAAGTCCTTGGGCAGTGTGTGGTACTGTCTCTACAAGGCTGCAAATCATGTGCATGTGAGAGGTCTCTGTGCAACACTCGTGCTGGAGGGAGGGGAGCATAAGCTGACCTTGCAGCTTGGCTTGCTGAGGATTAGAAGTTGAAGCTGGCATTATTCTGCTTGCAAAGGTATAAACTGTTAGAATTGTGATGGAAGTACTGACTTCCTTTTGTAGCGTTACATTAATGGTCAGTCTGCAGTAAACTGCAGGCAAAGGACAGCTTCTCCTGCTAAACAACCCTTCAGAGCACTGCCAGGTGCCCTGTGTAGTTCTGGCATGCATTTGAAAGGTGGTTCGTGCATTTTTCAGGCTAAGATGTTCTTCAGTGTTGAGTCATCTTATGGTGAAGAAGCATCGAGGTTTTTTCCTTGTGTTGACAGTAACCTCCTTGTGTGAGCTGACATGGCGTATTACACTTGAGTCCTCTGATCTGAACTGCAGCAGCTTGGCAAAACAGAAAGATAATCTATTCAGAATGAAAATCTCTGGAAGCCTTTTGCATCTGGTGTGATTCAGAGGTTCTTCAGAGGCTGTGGATTGGGTGATTTATTTATTTTTTCTTTTTCTTGGGATGTGGTGTTTTTTTTTTTTTGCCACTCTCACTGCTGGAGGAGGTTAATGAATGTGAAACTGAAATTCTGGATTTCTGGGAAATGCTATTTAGTCTTTTGAGGGTCGGGCTAGATCAAAATGTAATGGAGGACTGCAAGAATGCTAAACAGTAAATCTTCAGATTGTCTATATTTGTGTTTGTAAGGATCAAATTAGACTCCTTTTTTGTCTTGCTTTATTTATTTTAGTTAATGTTTGAAATATTCAGTTTAGCTGAAGCTATGACAAATTGACCGTGCTGCTGTATGAAGTGTAGCAAAAGTATAGAGAGAACTGAAGTCGGTCCTTTGGTGAGAGCAGCTGCTTGGTATAGTCTACTCCAGGCTGTTTAATAACAAATTAAAAGTACTGGGAATACTATGCAGAATACACAAATAAATTTTTATCTCTTTCCTGTGCCTTGATTCTAGATCTTTCACGCTCCTGAGGCTTCAGGTTTTTTTATTGTTTTCTTACTGTTCTATGACAGGTACTCATTTATGTCGCTGTCAGAGGCATAGCTTATAAAAAAGTTTTCTTGCAAAACCTGTTAGCTTAGGTGTGTAGGCAAAATATTGCTGGAATAGTTAATATACCTCTTGGTATATTGGAACAGTCATTAAGAGGTGCAAACTGCTGCCCTGTTTTGTCACACAATGGGACTCTTCATCCTTTTGGTAACTTTTCCAGATCTTCAAAATAGGTAGTTTGTATGCAATTTTCAGTCTGAAATTCTGTCTCCAGTTTTGAATAGATTCTCCAGTGTATTTGAAGTTGAATCTCTGTATCATTTATGAGGAACGCTCTTATCTTGCTGTTATCTAGAACTCAGCAAAAATGTGAAGATTCAAGCCTGTCCCCCCTTTTTTTCCCTGCTTCCTGACAGACACTTTCATTTCACACAACATCATATTTGGGAGAGAGTATATAAAATTTTCCACTTGCTGGTCTCATATAAGGAAAGACAGTTACGATTTCGTGTCTTCTCAGTGCTACCTCTCTTGTTTAGATTTTTCCTAAGTGTTTCCTAGAAAAATCTAGGACATCTGTACCAAACACTAGGACTTTAGTCTATTGTCAAAATTGTTAAAGAGCAATGCTTTTTCATTCAAAGTTGAGATCTATAATAGATACAGGCTATTTAGTTTCCTTCACTAAAATTCTAACTTTATCTCATAAACTCTATTTCTTGTGTTTTCCATCAGCGTTACTTATCTTTTAGTACTTGTCATTTCACATATAGTACTAACTCTGTTGTTCCATGTCTGAAATGGTTTTATTTCTTAGTGTTAGCATTCCTTTCTTATGACTTATCTTGCTGTGTTTTTCTTAAGTCCCCTGCAGTTTCCTCCTTGAATAACTGCTTTTAACTTGTGCTGTTTATTTCCCATCATCCTGGCTTTAATATACAAGTAGTTGTAAGACGGTTTATTCGCTTTCTTTCTTGGTAGTGGTTTTGATTTCTTCTTTCTTTCCTCCCCCTTTTCCCATTATATCCACTCCAGCCTCTTCTTTCTTAAGCTAGCTCTGAAGAGAGAAGATTGGGTGTCTGAAGGGAACGAGTGGTTGGCCAAGAGCATGTGTGTGCTCTGTGACAACGGTGCTCTATGCACGGAGTTTCTAGACTTCTCTCGGCCGATTAAAGGAATGACAAACTTACTGTGCAGAGTGGTATAGAAAATGAAGATGAGACTTAGCAGACCATAGGCAGACTTCCTGATTTGTTTGAACTTCTTTGGGGAGAGTGAAAGAAGGCGTGATACACGTGAACAGTTAGGCAGCTGGTTTGAGATGACCTCTTTGCAGACATTCAGTACTGAAACTGCTGTTAATCCGTATTTTTCTCTCTGGAGTGGTGGAAAGATGTTAAATAGAAGTTGTCAGCTGTTGAGCTTTTGGAGATTTTGAGCTGATGGAACCACGTACCAGTGTTCTTCACAGCACATAATATATGTTTTCCTGGAGCCTATTTATCTAGAAACAAATGATGTGCATTGAAAAATTGTAACTGGAAAAGGTAATCTCATAAATGTTGTGGCAATTAATAAACCTCATAGAGTGTCTCTTATTGAATCTTCTGGGTAGTTTAAAATGTAATAGGCGGACTGCAAGGAAGTTGATGATTTTTGTTTGGTTGGTTTGTTGTGTGGTTTTTTTTGTTTGTTTTTTTAAATTCAGAAAGTAATGGCAAATGAGGGAAAGGATTCCTTGAGGAAGTAATATTTTTGTCATTTCTAAGGGAAATAGACAGTGTATAGGGGATGCACATTTGAGAAAGAGAAGGGAAAGCTCAAAGGTGGTAAAAAAAAGTGAAAACAGGAAGATGTTACGTTAAATATAAATGTGTCGAATGTGGACAAGGACTCTAATGACTGGAAAAAGTACTTCAATCAAAAAATGAAATCAATAGAGAGTAGTGTGATTAACTGGAGGAAACAGAAATGAGATACATTGGAAAGTAATTTGAAGCAGATGCAAGGTGGGGGGATAAGAATGAAGAACAGAGATGCCTAACTGTAAAAGGCTGTGAAAGTCTAGGTGACAGATGAGGGCTTAGAAAAAATGCTCTAGTAAACAAATTGCAAACCCCAAGTCACTTCTTCACTGGCTGAAGGGAAGGAAATGGGAGAGGAAGAGTTGGAGGTGACAATGAAGTTTTGATCCTCAGAGACAGTAAGATAGTATGCATTATTTAGAATTGAAGTGGAAGAGTGTAGCAAGAGACTAAGGGGGGGAAAAAGTTATGCTTAGTACTAGTAAGAATCAATTTGTGATAATGGTGTGGCAGGAATAGGGTAGGACCCTGAGATTTGGATTAGAACCACGTATAAGGAGGTGTGCTGAATTATTCCTGTGGAGGTGCCAATTAAGTAATTGGAAAACATATACTTAAAATGGACTTGTTTCCTATGAGGGAGCTAAAATAACAGCTATAGCACTAAATCAGTGCATCAGGTAGTTAGAAATATTTCTTACATTAATATTGCATCTTGCCATGAAATGCATAATTCGAGGTGCTTTATGGATGCTGTGAAGTAATGATAATGATCACGGAATTTACTGTATTTTTGTCACTAAATAAGAATATTCTCTCTTGTGCCTAGATATTTGATTTAATGGATGCCAAAGCCCGTGCTGACTGCATCAAAGAAATAGATCTTCTCAAGGTAAAGGATTTGTTCAAAAATGTGCAGCCATCATCGTAGTATATTTTTCATAGACATACTTAAGGTGTCCACTGCTTGCGTAGAGTTTTTATAAGCCTCATTTGAAGAATTTTGTCATCTTTATTACTTTAAAAATCAACTTTGAGAAGTACATCCAATAGAAAAATGGGCAACACTTCAAATAGAAGTTTCTGCCAAAACTGCAATATTGTGAACAACTGTGTCCTGTGTACAGTATAATCTTGATTTTAAAAATTGACTTTGCTGTTTCAGATAACAGTTTAGCAGGCTATTTGTATATATACCTGGAAGCAAAATTCCTCTAAAATTGCAGTGTCAGTCATCATGTTGATCCTAAAATGCAATCGTGTTCTTGCAAGATATTTGTAAATGCTTCTCATAAGCATATACTTTTTGTAATTTGTATCACAGTGAAATAGATTTTAGGGGTTGTTTTGTTTGCCTAAATAAGAATGTTTCATATGTCAGTCTTAATAGATACTCTGCACTAAAATGTGAATTGTTATTTTGCTTTCTTAGCAACTGAATCATCCCAATGTAATTAAATATTATGCCTCATTCATTGAAGACAATGAACTGAACATAGTGTTGGAATTAGCAGATGCTGGAGATCTTTCTAGAATGATAAAGGTAGGGATTAACTTTTTTTTTAAAAATAAGAGCTTGTAATGTTCAACTTTGGATTTTCATTCTGTATGCTTATCACTGGGTGAAATGCAGTGAAAATGTCAGGAACTGTGAAGAAAACTGAAGTGACTTTTTTTTTAATGTATGCCCAATATTGGTTCTTATGTAAGTATTTTTTAACACCATTGCCAAGAATGTAAGTGCAGATGGGGACATAAGTAGGCTGAAGTTATATTAGTACTGGGGAGAAGAAAAAAAAGCTTGTAAAGAAAAGTACTGTCACCACCATTTAGAACAATACATTTTAATTGCATTCCTGATTTTTTGGCACAATTGTGTGTTTTGTTGCAGTATTCTATTATCTGTAATAGAAGTGAAAACAGAGAATAACTGGGGTCATATGGCAGAAGTGTCTTCCAGATCTTGAACTTGAACTGCTGACCACTCTGAAAATCTATTTTGTATCTGTTTGACATCACGTGCAGTGAGCTTACTGATACATGGATGTGCCTTATGGATTAATTGCTTTCTTCTGCAGTTTTTAAATGCCTGTTCTTTAGCTAATGAGAAATTTATCCAAGACCCATTGTATAAACTTTTGTATTCTGAAATTTATGTTAACTTTTAACTGCCTTTTTTAATCTTTGTTTGTCATCTGTCCGCTTCCCCTCTTTCCTTTCCCTTTTTTCACTGGCTCCTGGGTTTAGCTTGTCTTTTTGGTGTATTTCTTGTGTGCACACCAGCACTCTTGCTGTCTGCACAGCACACCACGGCTCTGGGGCACAAACAATGCCAGTCAGTGAGCATTCGCTCAGCAGCAGCAGCCGGGCACAGAACAGTTATGCCATTTTGCTTAGGACCTGCATGAAGAGAGAATGTTAATTTCTTCATTAGTGACTTTCGTACTGATTTTTTTTTTTGAGCTTTTGAAGAATATTCCTTTCTAAATTGATAATTGTAAGGTAGGACAGTCAAAATTTAGTTCCAAACAGGCTGACAGCATCTGTTAATATTTATAGCCAAACGTGATATTTTTCTTCATCTCATGAATTATTAATTCTATGGGCTTACATTTCATAAAACATAAAGGAAGGTTTGTCTTTTCTTTTGAATGTTCATTTTTGACACAACAGTTATTAATATGAGTACTCTGTGACAGATTGCCTTATGGCATGTCTGGTCTTATGACCCACTGAAGCTTTTTCTTTTTCCCTTGCCTTTTTTTTTTTTATTATTTAATATTAAATCCAGTGTGTGGCTTTTTCAGTGCAGTTGGCCTCATTACACCTTGTCCAAGTCGGTGGGTATGTCTTACAGGATCGATCTTGGAGGCACTTTGTGGTTGTCCTCTTAACACAGGGATCATGTTTAATGTAGCAAACTTAGATTGCTGTTTGATGTTAATGACAGCCTATCAGGCTATTATTAAATATGTATGAGGTGTCACAATGCACTCTCTCTTCGTGCTGCTGGTGGAGGAAATGATTTAGTAGATTACTTTGACGATACGAGTTTAAATGTGGGGCACACCAGTTATGTAGCATCTTTAAGAAGTATTTTAAAAATTGCCTGAAAAATAAATGATATTTAATGGTACGGAAAATTCCTAGACGAATGGCTGCCTGCTGCATTGCGAAGGTGGAGAATTGTGTTGCGTTATTAAGGCAAACCATGCTTTGGTTTCCAGTGTTCTTGCTAGAATGCTCTTCGAAGTTTGTTGGAAAACGTTGAGACACCCCCAGAAGTGTTTGGGTATTGGGCTCCTTGTGTGATTTGTAGAAGGGATCAAGCATGTTTTTGAAATTGTAAATGACCGCAGCTTGAATGACACTGAAACCAACGTTAATGTGAGGGAAAACTACTTAACTAGTTTACTTGGGTATTTGTTATGACATTATTGGCACATCAGAGAATACTTACAAGGCTGCTGTGCCTCACAGTGCACCTTAATGAATTCTTTAGTTCTTCCCTTAATGAACCACATCCTTGCTGCCCAGCTTTTATATCATCCCTCTTGTTACCTGTGAATAATACTCTCTTTGTCCCTATTGAGTAGCGAACTGAGGAAAATCATTTGGTGCATTCATATGTATTCTAATAGAATTCATAGAATCTGCTCTATGTCCAAAAAAAAGCAGCTGTGCATTGGCATTTACATATCACATAATGAAATCAGAGGTACCTCATGTATTCTCTCTGCTTCTGTGTTTATGTATGTACATACACAGATTTAATCCACTTTATCTTAATTATTTTTTTAATTACGTCTGTCACAGGGAGATGTTTCAATATAGCCTCCATTCTCAAAAGCAGGAATATCCTAAATTGAGGATTTCTTACCATACAGCTTTTAATGGGCTGTTAGAATTCCTGAACGTGGCATGTCAGTAAAAGTGAGAGGCAAACATCACTGAGGGGAACTCACAGTTGCTTTTGCACTAGAATATGAACCTCAGCGCTGTGTAGCCTTTTGTGTGGGGATGGTGAAAGAAAGGAAAACTCGTGATTTTTTTTTTTTTCTGTCTATGAATTAGGTTGCTGGATAGTTTTACCTCAAAGATTTTACAAGTGACTAATTGTTAACTATTGTAGTAGTTCCCAGTTGCTCACGGTCTGTTTTTTGTCCGTGTCTGTCGTCTCTGCCGAGGAACCTGTGATAGTTGGGGCTGCCAAGGTTAAGGGTAGTTCATAAGAACCCTTGTTACCTAATAATATCACCTTCTTCTGCAATACAATATGTTGTAAGGCAGGTTTGAGGCTTGATCCCTTTTCTTATTAGTCATGGTTCTCCTTCACCACAAGCAGTGACAAGGTGAACATTTTCTGTGGATTTCTTACTTTGGGTTTCTTTTTTTTTTTCCAAGCAGTAGTTTATATATTGGATAAAGAAAATGCCACAAATAAAAAAGACTGTACTAATTGAATTAATCAAAAAAACCATATAATAAATCAGTGAAAAGAGCTAGTTAGTAAAGTCTGTCCTGAAGATGGTGAAATAAGAGAATTTGAATTATCTTACAGAATAAATAGCATATTATATAAGATTAAATATAAGATTAATAGACTTTTAAGAAGGGTTGTTATCAAGACACTAAAATGTTGTTGCCTTTTTTTTAAAATCAGCAATAGACTTATGGGTCTGTCTAATTTCTGCAGATATTTTTAGTTTTTAGGTTCTTTCAGCAAATAATCTTAGTGCACCAAAAAAAATGCAAACTTTAAACTGAATATGTCATACAGATCTTAAGGAAGTTATTCATGTGTTGGGAACAAGCATGAAAGCTTTCATCTAAAAAGTTGAAAATGTGTTTCTAGCTTTCTCAGGATAGATGGAAAATAACTTGAATTCTACAAAATGTCATTTAGGCACTTCACCCACTCTTCAGAGCGCACTTTTTCTGTGTATTTTTTTCAACTTTTAAATAAAGAAATAAACATACTATAATTAGCTAGGTAAAATAAGATAAATATTCTAAAACTTTTCATCAGTATGAAGTTCATATTGGTATCTGAGGTTTCTGTAGTTGGGAACAGAGAATTCTTTGTCCTTGAACTTGTTTTTTATAGAGTAGTCAAAGTACAGGGCAAGCAACTGGTGCATATCTAAATAGCTCCTTGCAGTAGCTGGAGCTCTGTTCAAACTTGTTTGATTGTCATTCTGATGTTTCACCAGTGGTGGATATTTGGGCTTCATGGGGTGAAATTGCATCAGGCAATTTCTCCTCTCCACGTGGCCTGGAATGCAGACCCTCCTTCCCATGCCAACATACATTAGCAGCGGGGTCTTTTTAAACTTCTTTGCGGTACTCTGAGGTTGGCTAAGGGGCACCTTGCACTTTTTGAAACGCTTTAAGGCTGGAAGTGATTTTAGCTTCAGTCGCTGGCGGCTCTGCCAGCCCTGGCTGCTGCTCCTGCCTGTGTGAAGCAACCAGCACTCGGTTGCAGAACGCATGCAACTGCAGCCCGAGTGTGTCGAATGTGAGGTGGCTGCAAGGGTGAGAGGACAGCCTTCGGGCGTTTATGGACGTGTTCTGGTGGCAGTGCGTTTGGAAGGAGCACAGGGACACAGGAGCTCGTAGTCTGCCTCACCTGAAGTGCTCAGGTGTGTCTGTGAGTCTGGATGGCACAGAACAGAGGGTCGGTCACCTCATTGCGCACTTGGGCGGTGAACAGCAGCAGGTCAGAGACTTCTGCGTGGGTTGCTTTTACAGGCTTAGCAGTGCACCTTGCCCCAGTATTCTCGAGGCATGGCAGAGTCTTGAGGGGGCCTGGACAACTACAGCAGCTTGTTAATTTTCCTGCCTGCAAACCTGCTGCCCTGGATTGCTGGGTGGTTTCATAGCCCAGTATTACCCATTCTCACTGCAGTGCAGCTGGTTATGTTGCTGAGAATGGAAACATGCCACTTGTGGTTTTCAAACTTTCTTCTGGTGGATTACTCTCCTGGGAACGTGCTAGAGAGGGTTTTGCAGACAGTGGAATTTTCTGATGAATGTTGATAGCACGTGGGAGCTATAATCTGACTGTTTAATTGCAGTAGCGGTGATTTTATTTTCCTGTGATATTTGGAAGATTTTTAGGAGTATGAAGTTAGGGAAGCATCTTTTTAGGGAAGAGTTACAGTGTCAGAATTTAGCAGGTCAGGAGGTATTTTTTGCATGTTTTTCCCAGTATTTTGGGAAACCCTTGGCTGTTAACTGTTTATATTGTTTGCCTATCTCTTTATCATTCAAAACATTGATCTAAACTTTAGCAGTTGTAGGAGATAGTTGGTGTTCCTGTTTGGAAAGCTGGTGAGAAAAATGGTGTTTCTGTGTATTTTGAATGGCAGAGTTGCAGAAGCTGTTTTCTGCCTTGCACACACAGGTATAGCAGGACTAACTCTGCTGCTAGGATTGCCAATACTAAGTTGTGTGAGAGTGTTTTCAGTTTGTCAAAATACAGCAATTTCTTAGTAAAATGTTGCATGCCAACATTGCACTTTAAAATTTACCAACCATTGAATATGAAATATTCTAAGCCCTTTGTGCCTTGAAACAGAAGTAAAACTTGGAAAGGGCGTTTTTCTTACAGTAATGACTGTGAAAACTTAAATTCTTCTAACATATGTGCCTAACAAAAATTGCTGGGCCAAAGTAGAGCATTTCTGTATGTGTAGAGCTGTCTCAATCTCTTGCATCTCTTGGTGCTGACAGCACTGCCCATGACCTGAGTGCTCTGATAGCCTATGACTATCAGTGCTCTGACCTGTAGTATGTGTGACTGAAGTGACATTGCCAGAAATAGCTTTTTCCAGATGCTTTGGATGGGCTGAAGTTTTCCTGTCTCTCTGAGAGTATTTATTCTTTCTAATAACATGGGGAAGAGAGTAATCTGAGGTGAATGTGAAGAAGAGAGAAGATCAGGCAGACAGGAGTAGACTAGGACAAATGGCTAAGTAATCCTTAAGTGAGGAGGGAGGATCTGACTGATTAAGGAAGACAAGTACAGCTGTACTAGCTGGTTAGCAGTGCCTGGGAGAGGGTGGACAGGAAGTTAGGACACAGGGAGTGGAGACTGAGGAGTTTAAGAGAATAACAGTAGTGGATTGGGAAACTATGAAATGGGATTTCCAATACTGGAGATGAGCACAGGGAGATTAGAGAAAGATCTAATGTGTTGCCAAAGAACAGGGCAGACTGGGCAAGGCTCCTAGAGACAGACAAGCCGTCTGCCAGTACAAAGAGAGCCTGAATGGGATAACTTGGACTGACTGGGAACAGGATGTGATGTGACTCCATGTTAAGGGTGCAGCTACTCTGTGTAGCAATTGTCACAGCTATGTTGCCGTCTGTGCCACAATGGTCATTTCCAAGGCAGGAAATTTGAAAGACAAAGGTTTTGTGGTTAATACAGTGTTTTTCCAAAGACCATCCTTAATTACTGGCACAGTTCCTAAGGAATACTGTATAAACCATTTCAACCACTACTTTTTGGTGGGAATTGTAATTGCCTATGTGATATTTCTGACAATGAAGGCAAAACTCTGCGTCTTGATCTGTAGAAGTATTGAGCGTTCACAGCTTCATCAGTTCTGAGTGGAAACTGTGCTTTGAGGATGAATTGTTTCATAAAGCTATGCCTGTTGAGAAGGAGGTGCTTAAATTGGTGCCAGAATTAATTAACACTTTGAATCTTAATTCTTTGCCCGTGTTCTAATATGTAAGATGGGAATATTACTACCTTATGATTTCTAAGGCCATTTGTGAAGATAAACTTCACAAAGTTTATTTTATTAATTTGATATTCCAGTAACGCGTACCAGGAAGCTCTGCCCCTCCCTGAAACCTACATTTAATAATAGGTTTTGAATAGTGCACAATAAATAAAGCCTAGAGACATTTTCAAACTGCTCATTAGCCGAGTGTCATGAATGAATGAGTAAAGGGTCTTTCAACATAAAGAAAACAGAACTGAGAACTGTGTACATGTGCACTCTCAGGGGGGAGAAGTTATGGTGGCTTTAATTATGAAGTTTTCCTTATACATATATTTATGTGTGGATAATTGACATCATGATTCTGGAAAAAGTGTTTTTAAAGTAGTCTTTTGTGCATGTCTGTGTATCTTTTTTTCTCTTCATCTTACTGACTTGACTTGATCCATAATTTCAAATTTTAAAGCATAGGATCTGTTTCTTTTGGTTTTCATCGGTATCTACGTCTCTTACATGCTTAATTTTTCCCCTTGACTGTTAGATTTAGTTTAAAGAGCAAAAATCCCCACTACCGCCACCCCCATGCCAAACCTCCTGACTTGAAGTGTTTTTATTGAGCATGTGGTTATATTTTATAATATAGAACAGCTTGGCCCTTTGTTGGAGCTGCATCACTGATATATGTTAAAAGCTTCAAAATATTTTTCCTCAGTTTTTTTTTTTTTTCATGTTCTGTATCACCTTTGCCTTAGTTTTTTGGCATACTCATTTTTGAAAACTTTCAAAGACAGAGTAGCTTGAAGAAGCCGGTAATATAATAGGATAGTGTAGCACAGAATGTGCTAATTACAGATCAAAGCTAAACTATATTTATGTGCCTTTTCCTAAAGGAGAAACCTGGGGCTTTGAACTAGGCAGGCTAATTTTTGCCACTAATGTTTTTAAAGCTGCTAAAAAACTTTTTTTTTTGTAGTTAAAGAGCTAGTGCATCCTTATTCAACTTTCGGTGTATATGTTAGCTGTGTAGCAGGTAAAGAAGGGAGGTTGGGTATTCTCAGGGGAAATGTCTGCTCTGCAGATGGAGCTGTGAGGTCTTCAAAAGTTAAGGCCTGCCAAGGTAGAAGATCTGGTTCTGGTGAGCTTTTGCTCTCACACAGGGGTGTCTCACAGGTGCTGGACTGTCCCCTTTGCTGTCAGCCACAGGTAACCACGGCGAGAGCCGTGGGAGCAGTTCAGCGTGTGCGAGTCACATACGTGTGCTGCTGGAAGGAAAGCTGGCTGGTCCTGCCCTGTATAATCAGTGGGATAATTGGGCTGGGTAATTGCCAGGCAGCCTTGTTAGTTCGTCTGGGAGTGGGCCATTGTCTGCGTCTGCCACTGGAACAGTAAGATAAGGGGGCAGATTTTCTGCTCACATAATGAGACTGTCAGCAGTGTTTTGTCTTGTGGCCAGTCCCCATCCCAGACATCACACCTGAAGCTGTTGTACAAGTATTGGCTGTACACGTAGGGAAAGGAGTGGTGTCAGTCAGCTGTGAAAAGTTAAATTGACAGTAAATTTGATTTAACTTGGGCTGTTCAAGTCAGTCTAACTGGGGCAGAAATGCTTTGGATACTTGATCTGCACCTCTGCCCACTGGTGCTAGAATTGTCTGTGAACCTTTAAAGAGCAGGGAGAGTTGAAAGACTCCATTAAATAATACTTCTGGGTACTTTTCCTGTTTGAAATGCCCTGCAAACAATACCTAGAGGTTAGTTCACACAGTTATGTTTGAGAAATTTGCACTGTCAGTGTTTGTGCTGTTTGAAAAACTTGCTGAGAATGAAGAAAAATCAAATCTGTCTGCCTTGTGTGTGGAGGGGAAAAAAAAGTTAAAATTATATCCTTTTTATTTACTGTGTCATACTATTGCTTTTTATGGGGAAGTAGAGTTGATGATTCAAGCATGAGTTTCACCTCTTCTATTTTCCTAAGGGGATTTTTTTGGAGAGAGATGCATGTAAACAAATACTCCTGGATTTAACCATGTGGCTGTGTGTTTTAAGGAGCTCTACTCAGTGGTGACATAGAGACATGGAAAATGATGCAGTATTGGAAGTTTGTTATTAGTGGCTCTGCAAGTAGATCTGATTTCAGTAGGTGATCTTTATTTTGGAACATTGTATGTTCTTGCTTTTTTGCATCAGCAAAAACATGAGGTGGAACAGAGTGAATTGTAGGTAGGCTGCTCAGTAAGGAAAAATGAAATGAATCCTTGCAGATAAAGTTGGATAAAAATACGTATGTCAAATGATGTTGTTCAGAGCTTTCTAAGGAATCTGACTCCTGGTTAAACTCAGATTCTTGTGGACTTGTTTCACAGTTCTTT
Organism: Sclerurus mexicanus; assembly: GCA_013396755.1. NCBI lineage: Eukaryota > Metazoa > Chordata > Aves > Passeriformes > Furnariidae > Sclerurus > Sclerurus mexicanus. The sequence goes on from VWZF01006575.1 coordinate 432,229, forward strand.
TCTTTTTTTAAGTAATGACTCTGCAAAATTGTTTAGATGGTCAGTTTATCAACTTTCTGCAAGAGAAGTTCAGAAACATCTTGCTTTCTTTAGTCCATTGAGTTATTTTGTCTTTTTTTTAGTTTATTCATATTTTTTTTCCTATACAGTGAGGCCTAAACCAGGCTAAATCACAACTTAAAATCCTTTGATACACCAAAATCAGAACTGAACACTAAATTTTTTTGAAGCATGGTTAGTGAGATGTAGGCAGTCATACCTGAAATTTCCAGTTGTGTTGAAATCATCCATGGTCGCAGTCTATTCACCTGCAGGAAATCCTTAGGTTTCCTATAAAATCCAGGCATAGTCCTGGGTATTCTCTGAACTGTGCTTGTTAAATCTGCGTAAGACCATTTGCTAATTGCTGTCACTTTTGCAACCTGACCTTTAAAACATCATCTTTAGAAACTCAGTATAATAAATATTATTTCATGCTTTTATATTGACTTTAAACTTTTCCCCCCATCTATTGTTTACTTTTTTTTTAATGCCACCAAGGAACTGAATGGCATATGCTGTTTAGGTGCAGAGCAGTGATGTTTAACTTCACTAGGATGGAAACATTTGGAGAGTATTTAATTTTTTTCATTCCATTAGAGAATCAGGAGAGTTATATTTTCCCACAATGAGACTGCTCAGTTATTCTGTAAAAAGGGATGAAAATACGAACTGGTGATACAGCCTGCCTACCTTAAAGCTCTTCCCTGTACTTGCTTAGCAAATTTATGACGAAAGTTTCCAATTTCATTAAATGACTGAATTGGATGTTGTGAAGACTCTTCAAAGTGGTTTTCTTGTGATTCCATTCTCGGACAGAGATGGAAATTTCAGGGGATATGGCTTTTGAAACAAATAATTCTTGCTGGAAGACAGCCTGCTGTGCTGCCTAAGCCTGCTTGGTATTCTCTGTTTACCTGACGAAACAGTGGCTCGCGGCGCTGCCCAAGTTTTTAATGCACATGTATGAGCAGTTCCCTTTTTGCCCAGTTTCGACTATGTGGAGATTGATCTTTCACCTCAAACAACGTGATGTTTTTTTAATGTCACACCCGAGAAGGTCAGTGGTCTGAGGGACATCAGGACTGTCCTTTAAGCCTCAGACAGGTGGAAGAAGTAGAGTAGTGAAGTGTTGAAGATGAGCACTTTAGAAAGCTGTACATCAGGCTGTATTCCTCTGAGGGCAAATTTGGGCAGGTAACATCAACTTGAGTACAGTGGGAGATAACCTGTATGAAGTGAACTGGATTGTGTGCACCTTAGAATGCTTCAGGCATTATAGCACTGAGCAGTGAATTAGTTTCATCATTGGTTGTGGTGCTAGTATGCTCTGCTGCAAGAGGTTAAAAATCACTGTTTCAGCATCATGTGTTCTGCATTTTGGCCTCCCCAAACGGAGGGAGAAAGCATCAAAACTGTCACAACTGCATTTTGTGCTGTCGCCTCTTTCAAAATGGAGGAGAAAGTAAAAGATCCTGCTTTGAATACAGTTAATATGTGCTATGTGAATGTAATGGTGCTGGTCAGCATGAAATAGGGTTGACCATGTTTTCCATTAACTTGCATTTCTTGTTGGAAGGTAAGGTTCCTCAGAAAATTAACAGTGCCTGCTAGGCTGTTTCCTAGAAGCGTACAACTTGTTTCAGTAGCTACTTTTGCAAAATTAATCTTTTTGATAGCGTAGACTTTTTATCACTAATTTGCCTGTTAGTGGACAACAGCCCAAGAAAACATTGAGAATGTATGTATTTTGACTAAAAACATAGTGTAATTAATTACTAAACAAAATAATGTTCAGTGAGTTTATTTACAAGATAATTGAGTTATTTTTAAATCTATACAAGTGAAAATGTTGTCTGTTTCTTTGTTTAGTATAAAAATTATTAGCAAATCTGGCAGGTGTTCTCCATGCTCCTTACATAGATGATTTCTATGGGGTAAAGTAATATTACTGATGCTTTCAGGAAGAGATTATTATTCTGCAAAATTATTAATGCCTTCAGTAGAATGAGACTGCGTCTGACACACTTAAATTTGCATCCTTGCACTGTAAGAACTGAAGCCAATTTTTTACTGCACAGTCAGCTACAGTGTTGTAGATGGCAAATAAAATGTTTAAATAAAACTTGTACATAAATACTTGGAAAGTACAGTGATATAATTTAGGTACATCAGAATGGAAATCTGTAATAGAAAATCTTATTTCAGACATTTTCTGAATGGCATTTCATTACTGCTTGTATTTACATTCTAGTTAAAAAAATAATAATTTAGGATGTTTAAATAAAGTACCTAGTTATGATAATTTCAGAATGCATTTTAAATCAAGGAACTGTGCTTTCATGTGCACATACTTACATGTATTGTGTATTTGTTTCTAAATGAAAAGAAACCTAGTCTCCATCTTCCTGTTGACATCAAACAATCCTCTGATATGCAAATCCAGCTATGGGGAGAAGAGATACACAGGGTTTGTTTGGATTCAGTCCAAGACTGAAAGAAAATTATATTTAAAGACGTAATTTATATGCTTTGCCTCATTTAAATGAAAATGCATTTTGAAATAATCCCTATAGCTAAAAACATTTTGGGGCAGTGTTAGGATCCTTTATATGATGCATTTTGCTATAGCCAGTTTAAAAACATCTTTCTCATACTCCTGCGTGTCTCTTATGTGTAGATGCAGCTGTCAACGTCTCAGTGGCATGTTTTAGCATAGTATACGAAGATATTTTTATTTTTCCAAATTAGCAGGTGTTTGTTATGTGAAATTTAAGGCGTGCAGAAGTGTGAATTGTGTGTGTACACACACTCAAAATACATCTAAATACTTTGCTTTCCATCTAAAATTTTGCTCGTATTAATGTTGTTTATGTGTTTTCTTCTTTTAAAGGCTTAACTTTAAAATCTGACACAATACAATTTGTCTAAAAAGAGAGGCTAAATGAGCAACAATTTATCAGTCTTATTTTTAGCTGCAAGATTTATGATTAAGCTTGTATGTTTTAGCATTGGTTGAATTCCAGGTTTTCAGTTTGTATCTTTGGAGGACTGTTATTCCAGTTCCTGAATATAATACTTGAAGAGGATGAGTGTAGCAGAGCGTATTTGTTTCATGTAAGCTTTAACAGACCATTGAACTGTTATCAGTGATCAGTAATTTTTTTTTTTACAGGATGGGAAATACCTGAACAGGAGATAAATCACTATGAAATTTTCAGAAGTCAGTTTCTTTAGTCTCCTTTCATGTATTGCAAAAGTTTGTAAGACTAATCTGATCAACCCTTCTTACGTGATCTTTGTGACTGTGTCGCTACCATTGTGTTTTTCTTCTATTTAGAAAATGTGGGTATGGAACTCAGTGTTGGTATAAGGAAGTACTTAGTTTGGGAGGTTCTGTGGCACATACCTTTGTATGTGATCTTTATTTGTTCTGTGGACACTTCATGCTAGGCTCTTCTGACCATATTAATCCAGCGGTGAGGATCACAGAATGCTATATAAATTCTTTTTGGGGGTAGCAGTTTTTATTTTATTAACATTATTTGTGGCTCTGTGTGTGAACCGACTTAAAACACACGTTTCATGATACATGTATTAGTATTTAAGGGAAAAACTTTGTGTCAAGAAATTTTGTTAAACCTTTTTCATTAGGTTGTGAGCCTCTTGTATTTTTTTTGTTTAGTAAAGGATTTTCTGTCTTGCAGTCATTTTATGCAATTTTTAATATTCACTGTTCGTCCTTTTTTCTTTAAGCATTTTAAGAAACAGAAGAGGCTGATTCCTGAAAGAACGGTTTGGAAGTACTTTGTTCAGCTTTGCAGTGCCTTGGAACATATGCATTCTCGTCGTGTTATGCATAGAGGTAATGCAGGATCAAAGATGATTTGTCTTTACTAAACCTTTTATTATGAGAGAATGAAGCTGGTTGGAATCAATTTTGACAGCTGACACAATGTATGTTTCTGTAACATTTTATAAGTAATGGAAGACCGTGACAGAAGTTTGTGGTTGTACATTTGTTGTGGTGGGCGTTGGTTTGCAGCAATGGTTTGTGATACCAAGTTTTCAAAATAAGTGATAGTTTTGTAAGTGTTGGAGACCCTGCCACTGCTGCTTCACTTTTCTGGCTCTTATTTCTGTCCTGTTCTTTTATGTTTGCTCTTTTATGTTTGCCCACTGTTTTACCCAGATGTTGCTACCTTCCTTCTTGCACAGCTACCCATCTGTTCTTTTCACTTATTGAGCCTGGCTGTCTTATAAATGTATTTGCCTCCTGCCTTGCCTAGTGGTGGTGTATAGGCCCTTCTCTCAGTCCCTTACCTGCTGCATTATGTGCAGCTGTATGTTTTCTCCCCTTCTGTGCTCCTCTCCGCTCCCACTAACCCAATCTCTGTCAGGTATTGTGTCCTGACAGCCCTTGCAGTTGCCAGCTATCCCTGTCGGGTACCAAACCTCGGTGGCCCATTTTAGATCTCTGTACTGCTGTCTCCTCTGTATGTTGTCTTCCTTTTCCCTTGTAACTCTGAGTCAAGGAAAGCAGATCACAGTATGCTTCTTGGATGTACAGTGTTTTTTTTTCCCTTGGAAATCCCTCTGGTTGTGAGTTGTATGTTGGCTGTCTTCTTGGGTTCAGTGGAAATCGCATGTCTTAGGTTGGTGGCTTCCTTCTGCTGGGATGCAGGGCTGCCTGAAGGCAGCAGCCCCCTCGTTCTCTGCTGAGCTTTGTCATTTGCAGCTGGGAATGTTGCACCCTTCAGCAGCTCAGCTTAGATGCCCCTGTCCCTGCAAACAACATTCCCTTGTGATTCTCCTTTTTTTTTTTTTTCCTTTCCCTTTATGCGTTTGTACAGATGCCTGCAAGTGCAAATGATACAAAGAAAAGGAAATAAAATCACAGATTCTTTCCATAGGGTACAGCTATCTTCCTTTAATGCTTTTGTGACTAAACTAGTTTATTTCAGTATGTTTTATCTCAGAACCAAAAAGACTCATGTTCCTTAAAATGAAATATTAACTTCAAAGCGTCTGGCAAACCTACGGGAAATCTAATAATTTCATGGTTGCACACCAAAACCGGTGACAATTAAAGCTATTTTTACGTGTAATAATCCGTGTTGGATTACTGCACAAAGGGTGATCCAAACTCCCCAAAACTAGTTCAGATAGCAGCATAATGCAATTGCTTCTGTATTCTTTTCTAAAGCTTACAAGGCTTTGTAACTTTTTTATTGGGAACCCGAAAACACTGGTGTTTGAAGGGTTATTAACTTTCCTTTTACTCTATGCATATGTTGTGCAAACTCTAATACCCTCTTACCAAAGTGACCTGCTTTAAGTTTAGAGCCATGGTGCATTGCTCTCAAGCTGAGTATGAGCTAAACTCCCTTCCCAAACAAATAACAGGTCAGTTTATTTAGAAGACTAACTGGGTAGGTACCTTGTTGAAAATCATAAAAGTCTCTGCTGTTGTCTCTAAGGGACTGGATTAAAGTTTAAACTGAGTATTACTCGTGAAAAATAACTGTCTGGGGTACACATCATTATTTTTCTTTGTTTCTGCCTGATTAGCCTGATTCCATTGACGAGTTCAAATAACCATTCTCTTGAGAAAAACTTGCTGGGGTTTTTTTTGATGTTGTTTGTTTGTTTTTGTTTTTTTTCCTCTGCCTGCTATTAAAGAGAATGTGTTGCCTATTTCAAATAAATAACGTCATGTCACTGTGGGTAATCTGTTTAGCAAAAGTGATGAAAAATGTTTTACAGCTCTTGAAAACATTTTGGGTCTGTTACTTAAGACATAATAAGAGGTTCTCTTGTTCTAATGGAAGTTGTTCTGTGTAGCTTATGTAAGTAATAATGAGCTCCCCGTACCTGCTGCTCAACCTTGGTGGTTGGGCTTTTTGTTTTTTTTTTTTTAAAAGTGTTTTCCATGGCTCAATGTTTGTACTATTAAAGTAGTTGAAATTTTAAATTCTAGACTCATTCTTTCTGAATAGCGCTGTCAAATTTTACCAATATTAGCTGTAAATAAGATCCTCTGTTGGTCTATTATTAGTAGAGCAGTAGGTTTTCTTCCAACCTCACTGTGACTTTTAAATATAATTTGTTTTTCTTTCAGATATAAAGCCAGCAAATGTGTTCATTACAGCTACAGGAGTAGTAAAGCTTGGAGACCTTGGGCTTGGTCGATTTTTCAGCTCCAAAACCACAGCTGCACATTCTTTAGGTAAGCTTTCTCTGATGCACAGGTGTTGGACAGGTGGATTATTTTTTTTGTATGGTGGAAAGACTTTGCCTGCTCAGGAAGAGGAAGAAAAGTGTTAGGTCCAGGTAAAGCTGTTCTTAAATAATAATAAAAACATGGTCATAAAGGTCATCCTTAATAATAATTAAAAATGGTAAGCACCATGGACGAGTACAAAAAAGCTGTAACACTGAGACAGTACTTTGAGCACTACAGCTCACTATGGTGTCCCCCTCTTTGTTTGAGTTATTTAATGTACATTTCTGCCTTTGAGCAAGTCTTCATGACCAGAGTATTTCCTAAAAATGCTGGGGAAAAAGACAATTATATGTTAAATACTAATTTCAACTTTAATCAGTGTCAGAATCAAGTAATTCTGTGGGTAGCACTGATGACATCTTGGCTATATGCTTTGAAAGGTCTCACGGAGGAGCTTCCATGTTTTAAGGTGAAGTTTCTCAATATAAGCTAAAGTAGTTGAGAAGAGATCAGAGTTAGGCTTTATGAACCATAAAGACTTTAAAAACAAAACAAAACCTCCAAAACAAACAGCAGAACAATTCCCAGGTAACTCAGAAATATAAGAATAGGAAAAAGCTTTCTGGAACGTCCAGATTGTTCTTTGCTTGCACACAAAAATAGCATTGTATTATCTTTATCCAAACAAAATTTTCATGTAATTTGCATCTTTTGAGTAGCATGTGAAGACTAGGACGATTAAGAAGCCTTTAAAAAAGAAAACTTTAAAATTTGGGAGGTATTTTAAGTTTTAAAGTAGGGAATGGATAAATGGCAGAATCTAAGAGGATCTCTGTAGAAGGGAAAAGCTTTGTAAATAGAGTAGCATCTGCTTTAAAGAGAAATTTAAGAGTTAGTGTTTATATTACTGCTATGTTGGGCTTTTTTAGTTCAGAAAAAATTCTTTTCCCTCACTGAAATGGTTGTGTTGAGTGGTTGCTGAATTCAGACCTGTTTGCTGCCTGCAAAAGGTGTGAAATCAACTTTGAGCCCCCTGAGGAGCAGGACCTTTGATAGCAGCATGCACAGTTGTCTTCTGTTCCTTGTAAAGGGCATGAAGGCAGGCAGAGCACCTTACTGATGCTTGAGTAGAGATAGGAAAATCAATTCCAAATGCTGCTCAGTGAGGATTTTTAACAAATAACAGTGTCGATTCTGTAATTAGACATTTGGATATTTTGTATGTTTGACAAGAGCATGCAGTAGGGAAGGTGATAGCTTGGAATGGCAAGAATGATTAAATAAGGCTTATAGTCCCTATGTTAGAGCAGTGGAAGGACACACAAATTTTTTACTCGGGTGCCGATGTTTCTAATTAGGCCATGAAACATCAGACTTCTCAGGTTAAAATATGCCATATTTATCCTCATGTCTTAATTTTAGTTTTTCCCAGTTACCAGTAGAGCATGGAAGAAGAGAGGATTGATTTTTTTTTTAAGTGTTTTTAAACACATTTGAGGTGTGGGTGGTAACTGTGTTAACAGCCAAAAAAAAATTTTATATTTTATATTAGAGGGGAAATTTTTGGTTCTTGCATCCCTATATTCCAGAAAACCTGTGGTCACTCCTTTGTGCCTTTCTGTTTTTACCGTGTTTGGTGTGTTCTTGTATTAGTGTAGTCAAACCCAGTAACTGCTGAGATCTTAATAGGACTGAGGTGAACCTCAGATACAGATGTCCAATCTTATGTCAATAAAAAAAGAGACAGAAGGAGACAGCAAATCGGTGAGCCCAGCCTGGGAATGTGCTTGGGTTCCATGCTGAAGGTAGAACACTGAAGATCTGGTACGAGCACAGGGGTGTTTGTTATCTCAGTGCTGCTGTTCATGCTGCCCAGGTGGCCCATGGCCATCTCTGGCAGCACGTGGAGATCAGCTTGGAGTTGGGTCCTGCTGCTGCCTACACACGGAAAAAGGATGCGAAGAGGGAGCTGTAAATCCTAATCTGTGGTTTAGGAGCTCACAAAAAAGACAGAAGTCAGCAATGAGGGCGAAGACTTAGACTTGTGTTCTGAGGCAGAAGTCAGGAAGTTGAAGAGGAACAAACTGCCTCAACGCTGGATTATTTTGGTTTGTGGCCAGGGAATGGTTGCGTAGACTGAGCTAGAAGTTTAAAAAAAGCTGAAGACTGAGCCAGAGTTAAAAATGGTGTAAAACCCCCAAGCCCTTTAAAGCTCATCTCTTACAGATCCCAGACTCTTCCAGAGAGCAGGGAGGGGGGGAATGGCAGCTTTGTTTCTAATGTTGGATGCAGTGTCCTGGTAGAGGAGCTGTTATTTTTTTGTTTTCTTTTTTCCCTGCCTCCTCTTTTCCCATTTCACTCCTAATTATGACCTAATGTCACAATTCAGCCTAGGAAAGAGGTTTGTTTCAGCTGTTAACCTAGGCTACAGGGAAGACAGTGATTTTCTGATTCATCATGTCACTAGCAGAGACCACTTCTTAAAATTAACTTCTGCAGTTTCTGATGCTGGTTTTCTTGGAATTTCTTTAGAAGTTGTATGTTTTTATGATTCTATAAACCTTTGGTGCATGAAACCCAGTGAATTACAAACATATGTGTAGCAATTTATACTTGTTTACAGGCTTTATAAAAATTTCAGTAGCAAACTAGATTCGGGCTTTCAGAGATAAAGAAATGTACTAAAATTTTAATTAGGTACAGCTTCTAACTGCTAATTATGAATAATACTGATTTAATTAGAATACTTACTGATGGCCCGTTGGAAACAAATGAAAAACTCTGCTGGACAGGGTTTGTTCATGTTTTTAACTCTTCCTACACAGCCTTATCAAGAAGTAGGATTTTCTATTGTCATGTCTATATCTTTTTGAAATTAGTAAATCTTTCTTCCAAAAGTGCAAAGGTAAAGGAGGCATTTGGTATTGTTGATTTGATACAAACTTGACAGAATTTGTTTTCAGAAGATTTTATATTAGAAAGCAGCTTATGATCCAACAAAAGCTTCAGATTCCTTTCTCTGTGCCTGTGTTAGGTTTTTTTCGTTGTTGTTTTAATGGCTGAATGCCAGGCTTTACACTCTTTGGTGAAATGGCAATTCTAAGGCCAGCTCATGGAAACACACACACATTCTTTGTTAGTCATTCAGTGGATGTATAGATAGTCCATCTTTCAGTATTTCAATTCCAAAAAGAATCCCTTCAGTTCTCTGCTGTGGTCATGCCATAAAGCAGTGTGCTCTCCAGATGGGCACTGCTGCCGGGATGTCAATACCTTCTTGCAGGGTGAAGGAGCACATCTACAATCTTCTTGAAATGCTTGAATGCACAGGATCATCTGTATTGCATTCTGGTGTTTGGCTTGACAACCTCTGTCGTTTCCATGATACTGCTGTCCCAAGCACAGAGCTGTTATGAGGGATTTGACTGTAAACTTAGGCAGCTTATGGGGAATAAAATACTTCATGAAAATATGTGCCAATACTCTCCTCTTGTCTTGTGTACGGATTTGTAACCCAGCAGAGGGTGTGCTGAGGTGCTGGTGTGCAGCACCGCTCTGTCGATAAACTCCACTTTGATACCAAGCCCTTCTGAGATCCTGCATCCTCAGTGTACAGGAAGGCTGGCAGGGAAAATCTTCAGCAGATGAATTGCAGTCATCAAAGAAGCTGTATTAAAACAGCTCTTATGTACAGAAACTGGAGATCTCTTACAGTAGTTTGAAAGCTGAAGATAAATTATTGTGCTATTACAGTACTCCATTATAAAATAACCCAACATATTTATAGATCAATTTCTGTAGTTAAACTATTTGCATAATGTGGGCTAGATTGCAGAGCTGCTTTGAATAAATGCAGTATTCTAGGTCTTGTGTCTGTAGCTGAAGACAAGCCCTTGACTTAGAAGTCTCCTATACCTATATTGAACAAGTACAAAACTCCCAACATTATATAGAATCATTAGGGTTGGAAAGTGTCTCCAAAGATCTTCAAGTCCAACCTTCAACTACATATCACCATGCCCACTAAACTAGATTGTGAAGTGCCAAATCTTAGAGATTTTGTTCTGTTAGTGGTTGTTTACTGTCACTGTTTCATAACAGTTGCTTCTCTGTTGCTTGGTGTTTGTATGTCTTCAGCATCAACATTCATCTTGTTAAGCACCTGCATGTTGTGTTGAACACTATATTACAAAATTGCACATGAAGTCATTCATAAGCTGTCTTTTGGTTTCTTAAATTTTTAACCCTCTTCCTTGAATTCTGGTAGTTACGTATTCCAATGCATGGGATGTCAGTAATGAAGATATGACCTTTTTTAAAACTATAGTCTGATATCCCCCTTCTGAGGCAGCCATTACATTTTTTGTATGAGTAGATTTAACATTTTCCAGGCAGATTTTTCTCCCAGCTTGATAGTATTTAGAGCTGTATTTACTGTATCTCATTCCATTTGTTGATGCCCTCAGTTTTTAAGTGAACACACTGTCCTCTTTAACTCAGGCATGTTTATGCAGGTAATAAGATGGATTGTTTGTATCATAGCTCTCTTCTTCATGATAGGTTCTTTGCCTCTGATCCTTCAAATGCAACTTACTGCTCCCTGTTAACCACCGTTTCTGTTGTGTCCGTTCCCTCTCCCAATAGCGCAAAGTTTGCATAAAGGATCATCCCTTTCTGGATTTACGGTAACTTCAAAGGGAGGGAGCTCTAGAGCAGCAAGGGATTCTGAGGAAGTGTGGTATTTGATCCAGGCCTTTTTCAAGGAGTTTACTGTTCAGACCTGCAAATGCAGTGAACAGAACACTAAAGTCACCAATTTTGTTGTTAAAACAAAGAAAAAAGTAACCTCAATCTGTTATGTCTTTTTCTTGTATTATCCCACTTCTGTGTCATCAGATGAGTAAAGAAGTCAGGAAGTTGCATATCTCTATGCTATTTTGGGATGCTATATTTCACTAACAGAAAAAAAATAGATCCAGGAAGGAAATATAATGTATAATTGCAAGTGGTAGCTGCTTGCCAGTGGCACAGCTATGTCCTGAGATTGCTCATCATGTTAAAAGGATCATTGGAGCGCTTTCAGTAGTTCCTGAATGTCAGAATTATGAATCTTTGGTGTCATGTTATGTTTAAAAACAGCTTACAAGTAGTAATGGTGTCTGAATCTTCAGGTTGTTTTTTGTGATTCCATGACTAACGTAGGTAATTTCAATTCCTTTCACTAGCTGGTCATCAGGGGCTTCAGGCTGGGTTGCAGTGAAGGTGTTACACTAGGCTAAATGCTGTAAAATGATAACATTTGTTCTTCCTTTTCACTATCATCAATCTTTCACAGTCATATCAGACCCCTAATGTATCAGCAGGCTTCCCAGAGCTACTGGTTAAAATTACCTTTGCTTTTGGTAGACTATGAACCTTCAAACCTCTGTGTTTTCAGCTGCCCCCTGTGGATTCTGTGAGGCCTCTTTCTGGCACATTACTCACTGCCAGCTACTCGCATGATATCTCAGAGCAGCAGAGGCACTGCTGCTGGAACCAGCGAGCAACCAGGTTACTATTAAACTGATTTTTGTTGTTAGATGAGTTCTGCCAAGAAAGCATCAGAATATATGAAACCAGTGCATTAATTAATGGGTGCAAAATACAGCTGAAATTTTTCAGAGGTGTTCAAGCTCACAAGTCTTTGGGGTGTTAAAAAAAATGCAAGAGGCAAATAGAACAGTAAGGATAATAAAAATATGAAAGCTGTGTCATGCCAAATGTTGTTTAATTACAGTTTTCAATGTTAAGATATCTGTTATTAAACACCCATTCAAGTACTGCTGTTGATACATTAGAAAACAGAATGGCTTCTAGATATTCTGGTAGTTATTTTGGTGTTGCAGTCTTCCCATCTGCATGTCTATCATTTCGCAGGGAAAAGAGCCATTCTTCTTGACCACTCCTCTGTTGTGGGCAAATACTGACATCCCAGGAGATTAAATGTCTCCTGCAGTAATCTGTTACTCTGAGTTGCCTTTGCCCAGCCTTTCTCCTTGTAAGCTCTCCATCACTTGCAGTCTCAGTTCAGAGCTGCAGGGATTTCTCAGTCCCGCACTGAAGGAGAGGGGCTGCGGAACTCTCTGCCTTCCTAGGGCTGGAAGTGTCCTCCAGAAGGTTTAGGGGAACAGATCCTCTGTAGGATACGATCTGGGGACCTCTGTCCTTGTCTGTGTGTTACAGAAACACATTCTCAGTTTGTATGGGTTTTCAGTATTGTCTGCCAAGAAGGAGATCAGTTGAAATTATGGGTTACCAGCAGCAGTGGCCCGAGATGAGGCGGTACAGTGTTTTCCTGTCTGAGCTGGGCCTTGTAAGTAGGAAAGTACTTCTCCCTCCTCCTTACTTCCTACAAAAGTGTGATTCAGTTTGAGATGCAGCCTTTCTCAAAGGTAAGGCACCTTGTCAGAACAAAACCCTTAACTTTTGGAAATGATTCAATTATCTATTTGATAGTTTATTAACCTGATTATTCAGGTGTGCAATTACTTAGGTATTCACTGTATCTCCATTTCCAGCATTCATACAGAGATCAATTCTGAATTAGCATCATCTATTCAGAAGTGAAGAAATGTTACAAGATCTTTGTGTCCAATAAAGTAGTGTGAGGTTTGTACTCTTAATTTTCGTAGCTTGTTGTGAGAGTGCTGATTTTAATCTCTAGTGGTGTTGCAAGATGTTTGATTTCAAAATAAAATCAACTTAAACTGAATTGACAGAATTCACTGGTTTTCATCATCAGGATTCAGTGCTGAAGAAAATATTTTTTAAAAAATTGAAGTAAAATTCCATGTAGGTCTGTGACTCTTTTTGCTGTTAGGCAGTCATTTGGGGGATATAGGGACAAAGTTCAGAAATAATGCACCAAAATTGCTACTATCCTTATTTTTTTGTAATTTTATTTTTTTTATTGCTTAGTCATTTGTGAGTGCATCACGCAGAGACATTTCTGTAATGGCATTTTTTTACAGAGCTGAGAGGTCTCTCAGAATTTTTCTCTTCCAAGTAACACAGATGGGCAGGCTTTGATTAAAATCAAGGGCAGAGATGTCTTGGAGCATCCAATGTAAACTTACTCTGGGACAGTCCTAGTAAATGCTGCTTTTCAAGAGCTGATGTCTCCAGAGCCCACAGCTCTGAGACAGGATTAAGCTGGGACAAACACAGGTTTGGGAGCTGAAAAGCCCTCATGGAGTTTAGTCCAGCAGCAAATAGCTGAGATGCTCATGGGAACATCAGCGTCTGCTGGGCTTGCAGGTTTTCCTGCCTTCACCTCTGAAGGTCCTGGATTTCAGGCTCAGTTTTAATTCCAGCTATTCAGACGAAACTGTTCATTAGTTTCAAAGGCAGCTTTTCCAGAATTATATATTATCAACAGACAACTTGCAAAACAAAAAACAAAATTCAAAGCATGGAAGAGAATTTCTATCTGTTGTTTCTAGCCCATGATAACAGCTTGGAAAGGAGGCAGGGATGTGTGTGTTCAGTGTGTTACCTGGGTTCTCTTCAGGAGAAACTAATTACTTTTGTGCTTATTTAAAAGCAAAAGGTGGAAGTATTCTACAACTAAACAGTTCTGGTAATTAGGTATGAGTAGTGAAAAGACAGCTGCGTTGGATGAGATAGATGCCTAATTCACGTATTTCCGTCAAACTGAAGTGTCATAAATATGAATTGAAATTTTATGTGTAGCAAAATGAGAAATGGAAGATGAAAAATACTTTTCAACCAAGAAAACTGCAATTTTACTACTGTGTAACAACAGAAATTCTCATTCAAAAATACTTGTGTGTTTATTGCAGTTGGTACACCCTATTATATGTCTCCAGAGAGGATACATGAAAATGGTTACAACTTCAAATCTGACATCTGGTCTCTAGGCTGTCTGCTGTATGAGGTAATATTGATATATACAGTGTACTTAATAACACTCTTGTACTTCCCCCTCACCCCCGTGCGTAACTTCACTGCATGAAATACTTCTGTGTGTGTGCTACTTGAGAATTGGTTTTGCTGGGCTTGCTGCAAAGATTTTGCAGCAATTTTTTGAAGATTGGGCATAACTGAAGGATTAATAAGTGAATAGTAGCAAGCACATGTAAAATTGTTCTAGGTGTTCTCATGGCCTATGCTGATTATATGGTTTGGGTAATAAATGCATTGAGAAGTAGGAGGACTGACGTGAATATGCAACTAATGCTTTAAAAAACTGCATTATAGATACTTGTATGCAAATTTAATTTTATAAATATTTAAAACCTAAATAAAACAACAAAAAGAGCTTACTTATTACTATTAGCTTGTATTAACTCTCAACATAATGACTTCTGCACAGACATATGTAGTTTTTCTAGTAGGATTAGTTAAACTGCAATTATTATTTGATTTCTCTATTTGTGCAGTCAAGATTGGTAGGTGACATAATTTTAAATATTCTGAGAAAATAAAGATGCAGGGTAAATTGGAATTGAGGCAAATGAATGTGTTAATAATAGGTAGGCTTCTAAGGCAATTATGTTTTCCAAGTTCTTTGCGTATCATTTCTTGATCCAAAGAGTAAACACTTGTGTTGAAGGATACTGGAAAAAAATTCTGTTCCATCAGCATTGGCAGTGAAGTCTTCCTAGTCATCTTCCAGGTAAAAGCTAGCGTACTCAAGTCACTTTTTGTTTACCTGCACACCACCTGCCTCAGTGAGCCAGCAGAACTCATTCAACACATACACAACAGTATCAGCACCTCCGGTTTGTTTTAGGATTTTGTAGAAGGCATTGTCAGCCTGTTAAGGTTGTATGTTACCGCTAGAGAGTTGTCTCCAGTAATACTAATTTATTTTCTATCACTGACATATTGCTTTGAATATTAAAAGAGCAAATAGCTCTGTTGCGGTTCCGCAGTTTGCAGAACCTGTGTGTAGCTGTTGCTTCTGAATCCTGGGAGTAATTCTTAAGCAGTGAAGTCTTGGAGCTGATAGCAAGTCTTTACAAGGTTGAATTCTGAACTAAAACTTAATCCTATGCTGGAATTCCTTAGTACTGACCCTGACAGCTGCCATCAGTTTCAGTGCTTTGCTTACACACTTGCACAAGCCCAAAGGTAGCATAAAGGTAGATAAGCATTTTTCAGTATTACTAATCTTTTGCCCCTCACTGGTTTCACTGAGGAATTTTTAAATCTGGAAACAAGTAAAGCCTTTGAATAAGTAATTAAAAACGTGGTTTAAGGTTGATTTGTCTTTTATGTTATATGAAATTAAATTGCTCGATAGAAATCAGTAGCACTTTTCTAAAGATTATTTTTTTAAGCCTCCTCTCTTCGTGTTGGTACAGTATATTAAACACCTGTGTGAATATGACGTTTTCCTTTGATCTGGTAAATAATTTCAAAATGACTAAATATCTTAATTCCATTGATTAACTCAGCATCTTGAAATACCATTCTCCTTTGATTTAGAAGTTTTACCAGGATGGTTTCTAAGTTGATATAGTGGTGTGTTTGTTTTCCTTCTGGTAATATAAAATAATTATTAGAACCCTTATTGTTGATATATAGCTACTGTATATGGAAGTGTCTTCAGCTATAGCTTTTAATGTTTTTTAGAGGTGCATTTATCCTGATTAGTTAATTCTGCAACATACCAGATAATTGTGATGGGTTTTCTTGTTTTGTTGTGGAGCTTTTGTAGAGCACTGAAGTGTTGAAATTTTAGGTATAGCAAACTCAAAATACATGCTCAGCATTTTACTCAGTATTACTATTTTTAAAAAATCATTTGAAAGTTGTTACTTGAGGCTCTTCGAGACTTGTGTGGACTAATATATGGAATTTTTTTTTAATATGTGCAGTTTTATGCTTGGTGTCTTTTTGCTGATATGTCCATTGCCTGCATTTGAGCATATTTTATTATGTTGCTTTCATGGTGAGATGTGCTCATGTGTACTCTGGATTGTGTCCAGCTTAATAGTAGAAAAGCAGTGGCAGATTTATCACATCTCAGGAAATGCTTAATTGCCACTAAACTCTTTTCAGTTATGTTTTAATTTACGTTTAGATTAACTTCCTACAATACACGTTGTTTTTAAAAATTATTATCTCTAATGTATATTACAATCTATTATTCAGTGCGATGCGGCCAGTAAGATTTTTAGAAGTGTATTTGAAAGTCTGAATTTTTTTTAGAGCCCCAGGTATCTCTGAAACCTCAAAAACACTACCACTGGAGTTTTAATTGATATGCAACAAAGTAGACTTTACTAATTAAAATCAAGATGCTGTGCTTTTGCTACACGGACCTTTACATGGAAAAGTAGGTCTTACACATTTCCTTTTATTGTTCAGCGTAGCAATTGCATCCTTACAGGGTTGTAGGTTGGTGGCTTACAGTTCAAAAAAAAAAAAAAAGAAAGAGGAAAAAAAAAAAGAGAGAGAGTGAGCTGCCACCAGCCCTGAAGACAGACAGTGGGCTTTCGTCCCTCAGACACCCCCAGAATACTAATCAGGAAAGTCAGACCCTGGAGGTCAGGGAGCAAGTCAATCATTCTAGTGATCGTCTCAGTGTGGAGGATCAAATTAGCCTGAAAAATTCAGCTGCTGGGAGGAGAGGGCGAGCAGCTGTCAGGGGCAGCAGCGAGATGCACTAATGAACCAGATGAATAGTGCAAAAGCTTGAAAATAAAAACAGGACAGTTGACATTTTTCATCTGTCAAAGCAGGAGATGCATGAAAATATAGTATTCCTGTTTTAACTCCTTAGGGGACATTCAGAATTTTTTTAACACTCGGCAGCATTCAAACAAAAGTACTTTTTAATGAACACCTAGAGTATGAAAATTAGTATCTGTGTGTTTATTTAGAATTTCTGCATGTATACGGACCCTGCAGTTGATTTTTCTTTCTTTTCCCCCTTCTTTTCTTTTTTGGTTTAGCTTGCATTTTTAACATTCTTTTTAAGGTAAGAGACAATGTCATGTAAACCCAAAAATTAACATGATTTTCATAATACAGAATTTTTGGGAGTTCAGGATGGAACTGTAGCGTGGTATTGGTCTTGGGAGCTTTAAATTTTTTTATTGTTGCTTGAGGGTAATATGAAAAAACTATTTGAGAGCATTTTAATCACATACAAAGTAAATGTAAGAGACTTCTGGTAATTTTCTTCATACATTTCCCTCAGTGATATTGGTGCTTAGACATGAAAGAGTTAAGCTGCTATCTGGAAGACCACAAGACAGATGAGAGCCATTTTCAGCTTGTCCTGTCCCTGCTGAAGCTCACTGAGTAGCACAGCATGGACTAGCCTGTTTCACACACACTCTGCCTGTCTGGGGAATGTACACATTGTCCTTCCAAAATCAAACTTATTAGCACATGTAGAAAAGGGTGACTGACTTTGGGGCAGCTCTGCACTCAGAGCAGCATTTGTGCTGCTGCAGTTAAAAGATTTCGAAGGCTTTGAACAGAACGGAGAGGTTTTAAATGAATTTTAAAATTTCTAATGCAGCTCACCATAGAATTTGTTTGCACCTTAAATGTCGAGTTGCAACATTGTCTGGAAATAAAGAATAGGTTTACTAGCGCTGGTTTTAAGCTGATCGTTTGTATAAGTGCTCTGCAACAGATTTTCTCATTTTTGTGTTATGTTGCAATTGTAAATTATAGCCACAGTTGCCAGTTCTGATAAAGTTTTGGGATTTTTTTTTAATAACATTGAACTAGAAAGTTTTTGGGGTTGGGTTTTTTTTTGGAAGTATAGGTGATAGCTTTTTCTTGCTTTAAAAGAAACCTAGCTGTATGGAAGTCCAGTGTCATAGCTGTGGAAAGTTACAAAATCTGCTGTTACCCAGCATTTTTTACACGCTGCATTGTCTTAGGTCAGAAAATGTTTTCTTCCGAAAGGTTTTCAGAGCAAAGTATGGGTTTGGGTGTTTTTGATGTCCCTCATGGTGCAAGAACCCTCTGTACTCACAGCACTATTGTAAACTACTCAATTTTTCTTCATACTCTAATAATAAAACCCTCATGGTATGCAATTCGAATATTGCAATGTAAGGATTGTGGCAGCTGTGATTGTATGACATAGAATGAGTACGCACGCTGGTTACAGGACTACTTTTGGAACTTGTGTATTTAGCACTGCAGCACTTCCTCTAAGTGGGGAATCAAAAGTCATAAAGAATCAGTTTTGATTGGTTACTGTTACAGATTTTTTTGGCAGAATAGGTTTACTTAAAAACACAAAAGAAAACTGTACATTTTCTTTAAACAGATGGCTGCACTGCAGAGTCCCTTTTATGGTGATAAAATGAACTTGTACTCTCTGTGCAAGAAGATAGAACAGTGTGACTACCCACCTCTCCCTTCAGATCACTATTCCGAGGAAGTAAGTAATTTTCCTTTCCATGGGCTGGATCCTTGGTGTTTGTAAGTTGGCATGCTTCCAGGGGAATAAATGAACTTGCGTGGTTTTATGTTATTTGCAGATTATGCCCATAAGTGTTTGCTTGTTGAACCCACTCAAATGTTCCTGTCAAAACAAGTCTCTCATATGATTTATATTTGAGAGTATTAGTGATGGAAACGTCACACTGTTAGAGTCTTAATTTCATTGGGCTTCCTTGCAAGCGTGACAAAATGCTTTCCCAGAATGCACAGTGATATGTTCCACATGCCAGAATGGGATGGAGTCTTACATCTGTAGTATGCTTTTCTAAAAGCGCAACTATGCAAGTTTGTTGCACAGTAAATTAGTGCAGTGGCCTTGTTTCTCTAGGGGCCTGCATTAAAATAAGTATAATGTAACTCACTAGTAAAAATGAGTTGTTTAGTTTCCATTTGTCTGCATTATAAAACTGCAGTGTGCTGTTCAATACAGTTGAATGGCAGTTCCTTTGCAAGAAAGAGTGGTTCTTGACAACGCTAATAGTAAATTTCAGAGAAATATAGGCCGACATAATATAATTGAATTTGAACAATATATTCAGGCATATTGCAGCAGTGTTTGTTTTAAGTTGATAGGTAACAGTTCTGTCATTGGTGCATTTAAGGGGAAGTATTTTTTAAGTTATAAAGTGAAAGAAACTAAACTAAATATTTTTCTTAGTGTAACAGAATGGAAAAATATAAATGCTTGCTTGTTAATGTTCTGAGATGCCAGTTTTGAGATACTTTCCCACTTTGAAAAGAACAGAGCAAACTGCTAGAAGCTGTAAACCAAAGAACAGGTATTAGTAACCAATTCTAATTGAATTCAGCCTACATGAATTAAAGATTACTTCGAAAAAGCAAATAAACACAAGCACTGAAGTACTTTTAATAAACATAAAGTGTTATACAATTTCATTTATAGAGATTGTAATTCTGAACCTTAAATTTTATTGCATTCAAAGACATTGATTGGACTTTTAATAAAAGAGTACTGCTCAGTGTTTTGTATTTATAGTGACAATTTTTCCCCTTTTATGAAACAAACTGGACTTAAAAAGATGATTTGGTGATGTTACAAAGGATGAAATAATGATCTCCTCTGTAATTTATTTGCTATACCCCTTCTTGAATTTTCCAATTAGTTATTTTACCCTGGCCGTTTTTAATTATTATTTATTGTGGACTCTAAATATGGCAGTTCATATAACCAACTTCAGAACTGGAGGCCTAGAAATACAGTAGGGTGTGAACAATAATGCAAAATGATAGCAAGAGTGTCAGGGGCCGTTCTTTGTTGTGTCATTCATGCTGTCTTCCTTTTTCCATGAAGCGCATGAATATTTCACATATCTGCATCCTCATCCTCTATTCTTCTTGACTAATTTTCAGACTGTCTGAATTTGCATTTCACATGGTAGCTGATTAGGAGATGCCAAGTGCAGCAGCGAAGCCTCAGCAGGCGGTTTCCATGGTGACCTTCAGCAGGATTTTAATGATGATACCACTAGTGGTTCGTTGAAGTTGGCCTGCCTGCAGGGCTACTTCGCTGCAGCTAAGTGTGAAGTTGGAGATGTGGATTCTCAGCCAAGGGGCAAATATCAAAGTCTGGCCCAGATAGAAGGTCTTAGAGTTTGGATGGGGAAAGAGTTTCCACCTTTTCTTTACATCTGTATAGGTTCTCGCGTTGCAAACAAATGCAGAACACAACATGTTACGTTCTGTTTATTTCAAAGCAGACGTGTACTTCTGCACCTTGGATAAACCAATTATCTGCAAAATACATGTGAGTTATTTTAAAAAATAATGAGAGAATCAGAGCTATTAGAGGTATCAAGATTGGTAGGAAAGTAGTTAAAAGAAGTAATCAGTTATGGAAACTGTATGGGAACATTATGTTCTGATGTGAAGACTTGCGCCTTCACTAAAGTGTGTGGAAAACATCCATTTATTAGCTATTGCACCAAAGTAGACTTCTTTACTTATATGAAAAAATACTGTGCTGGCATGAACTCTAAAAAAGAGAAACAAGTGCTATATGTCATATTAGGGTACTGTCCTAAATGTTTCACCTGTACTGGAAATTTAGATGTCAAACCTTGAATCAGGTCAGAAGCACACTGAGGGAGCAGTAAAAATCAGGGATCACTGAACAGTAAAACTCACTTCATTTTTTTTATAGCAGAGAATTTTCTGAAAGAAAAATTTCACTCAGTGTCGATCTCTGCATCCTCTAATATAGGAGTGTAAATACTTTCATTATGAAATACAAGACAAGTGCTTTTCTGAGAAAGTTTTTGCAAGTAAATTTTAGTGGGTTTTAAGGCATGACATTTTTTTCTACAATTTGAATCCTCTATAAAACCGACCTGTTAGTAATGTATCACATCTGTGTCATTAGAGAATAGTGTGACAGAAAGATGCACCTTTAGATGGACAGATGGGTGATTTTTTTTTTTTAAACCTTTGATTAGAAATTCTAATGGTCTACGGTGCATTTTCACAAACTAGAGCTTCCGCATTAGAGACACAAGCCAAGATTTTTGGATGCCGAATAACTTTGGATATCTCAATTTTTTAATATCTGTTAAAAAGATCTGGTATTCAGAGTGAGTACTCAGCATTTACTGAAAGCTGTTTTGTTTTTGGGAATTCAAAGCTGGGGCTCCCTTGCCGTTCCCAATCAATACCCTTAAAATCTTGTCAGCCAGTATTAGTATCACATCGCTTTCATGATGAAGTGTTTAAATCTTCCCTTTGATTGAGGTGATTTCTTCTAAAGTCCATTGCCAACCTCCTACCCAGATGTGAAAGCTGAATGAGCCAGCAGGTCCATGACGATAGTGTTAGTTGTCAGCAGAAGGTCTTGAGAAAAGTGGTCAGAAAAGACTTCGAGAAGGTCTTCTATACAGAGTAAAATTTATTTTGTGTGGGTTTTTTTTTAATCCAAAATTCCTTATATGAAAATTTCTTTTTTCAGCCAGCTAGCAATGCAAAACGCTTGCCTGTCATACTTCTGTCTTCCCCTCTCCTCCTGACTTGTGTGATAATTATTTATTTCATAGCTGAAAAACCTGCTAAAGTTAAAGCAAGTGTGTCCCACTGCGCCAGTGTCAGGCTAAGCTCCAGGCTAAAGACAGTCACTGTGCTAAGTGCACAGAGGAGGTTAAGAGCAATAAGCAGCCAAAGAAGGTGGCAGGTTGGGAATGCAACAGGAGGTCCCTTGAGCTCAGTCTTAAGTCTGCTCTGCCTGTTGGCCAGCCTGTGCCAGGTAATAAAAAGTTACTCCCATCTCTAATGATGGTCTGACTTTAGAATCCCAGTGCCTCTTCCCATGATACCGGTGAGCTTTTCTGATATATTGGAAATTTTATTAATACTAGAGGGGCTGACAAATGGATTTCAGGTTTGTTGAAATGGATATTTGTGTAGGAGTAAAGGAATAGTGCTATAACCAAGTATTAGCATCTAGCGTGGTCCCAGTTTCAGTCCTGAAAGACTGTCTTTCCCTGTAACTGTTTTCATCTTGTATAGCAAAATTAATTCACCTTGTGCCAAAAGGTTTGCTGTTCAATTACAAGGCTCAAAAGAGCTCAAGGATTTTGAAATTGCTCAGGAACGTGCACTATCATTGTGCAGTGTCCCAGGCGTCGTCAGTTCAGCATTCCTGCCTTACAGGTGAGATTCTGGACTCTCCAGGGGAGGAGGGGGGTAAACATTTTTCAAGAATTGCAGTGACCACCATTTAAAGAGATCTGTGACACCATGGTTTATTTTATTACAGTAACAGTGAAGGTTTGTCACTAATGAAGCTCACCACTTATGTTGGGAAGAGGATTTCTGAGTAAACTGCTCCCTGTATATTCTTTCTTGCATCCTAACAATGGTAGCTATATATGCATGTTGTGATAGTGAAAAATAAGCTGCAAAAAGACACCAGTCAAGACACCATGTGGATGAATGATTTTTTTTTTCTCAAGTGTATCTACAGGGATTAATGAGACCTGAAGTCTTACTTTTGAGTAATGATGCTCTTTTGCCTCGGTGTCTTTCTGAGCAATGAATCTTTTTAACCATTTTATTGAAGCTTGAAATTATAATATACTGTAACAAGTACAAAACTAACTCTGAAGGAAGGTTTCCTGTTTAATCACTTAACAAGCAGTTTGAGTCTGAAATTGGTTTTTAAGTTATAAAGTTCAGTTTAGAAAAGAAAGTCTGAGAAGAATTGAAAAAGACAGGAAGTAGCCTGCTGGAGGTAAACAAGGCTTCTCATGTGCGTTACAGGTAAATTTCTTGAAGATCTATTTCTGCTGTTCTACGTATAGTAAAGTTATTAATAAACAACTGGTAAAACCAGGAGAAAGAATGCTCTGCTTCCCCTCTGGTGCCAGCTCTATAGGTTTCAGTCCTTCAGAATGCTTACAGAGACTGTTGAACTGTTCTGTTGAACAGATAGAAGTCTTCACAGAGAAAGAGAAATGTATACATTCAAGATTAGTTGTTGTATTTTGCAGATAAATTACACCTGTGTTCTTTACCGAATGTTTGCTTATTTGACGCTGATTTCAGGCTTGAGGGTTTTGGGTGTTCTTGAGTCTTTCCTGTTTTCCGTGCAGGCTGAGGTGTTACATAGCAAGCTGCTCATCTCTGCTCATCACTGCCTCTTGCTTACACTGTGTCCCGCCTGCTTCTTCTGCAGGCCATGGTTTTGCTTTGCATGTTTGTATTACATGCTAGCAATTATTATTTCTTACAGTAGCTAGTGATCTCCAGCTCTCTATTCTTCAAATGTTAGTGAGTTATTGCACGCTAATACTTTTTCTTGTCACTGGCATTGTATTTTATTTATTGACTGCCAGAAGCAATATGATGGCTTTTATAACTCCATTAGTCAAAATGTATGTAACATATTTAAGATTCAAATAGCGAATCTGTTACAAAATAATGCTTCCTTTCAATCTAGCAATCTGACCACTATCTTCAGAATTAATGATCTCATTTTTAAATATTAAGCTCTTCTTGCTAGAAAATAGAGATGTCTAGTGGCATAGTTCTTACATTGTTAAATACAAAACCCCCTGTACATTGTGTACAGTTTATCTGTAAGGGCTAATGGACAGAGCTTTATATAGTGCTGTGCAGTGCTTCTTCCTTAACTTCTTGAATTCCTATTCCCATGCATTTAAATTAATCTTGTGAAAAGTGAAAGGAGTAGAATTATAATATAAAATCCTTCTTGGTCTTTTTATACAAGGTAGGAAGGAAGCTCTCTGGCAGGTTTGAAGAGGCAGCCTTTGTTACTTTTGAATAATCAGGGTGATGAGGTTGCTCTGCATTAGTTGCAATAGTTACAGATTTTTTTTCAATAATCATACCTAATAGTACTGTATGGGAGACCAAACCAAATCTAACATATTGCCATAGAAGGGTGGATCACCACGTGTTTGTTGGAGTGTCCTCTCCACCTGTCCCTAATGCTGTCAGGAGATACAGGAGGATTTGGCAAAGCTACTAAAAAGCAAGAACTTCAGAGTTGGTTAAGTTGTTTTTGCAAAGGATTGTAAACGTTGTAGTAAGTCATCATCAAAGAGGTATATTTCATGTTGAAAAATGCTTAGGACATGCACACAATTTAAAATGGATGCCCTATCAGAAGGTTATTCAGACAATATATAAAGTTCTAATGTCATAAGTTCTTAGGCATATAAATGGAGGAAGAAAAGCCTGTGGCTGTCCTGGCTCTTTGTGAAGGCAAAGAGAGGTGTCCAGATGGTGGGGAAGCTCTTTGGAGTTGCTTCTGCTGAATACGTGCCTTAAAAAGGCCCAAAAAGTTACGGTGTTTGTGGAAACACGGGGTTTTCTAGTCAGAGTGATTTGTTTATTTCCAAACTTCTGTGAACGTACTTGTTAACCGTGTCCTTCTTTCCATAAAGAACACAATGAATAAACTAGTCCTAAGGAATAAATACCAGGATATAGAGAAAAGGTTATTTATTTCAGTACCGTATCTTCAGCAATGGGCAAGTGAAGTAACAGGGCCAATACAGTGTGTGCTTTTTCCCCCAGACAGTTTCCCAGCTTCCACTTTTAAGTTGAGTAATTTCCTCAGGGGTGGAGTCTCGTTAACAAACAGCCCTCATCGGGTTGAATTTGTTCAGTCGCTCTGTGAGCGTGTGTGCGTTGGTAGCTCGTGGCAGCAGGAGGTTCTGCGGGTTAACTGCGTGTCGGAAGGAGAACCGCTGCCTTTTGTTCCTGGCAACGTGTCACGCAGAAATGCCGCTTATTGCCGGCCAGCTCCTCCTGGGGAGGCAACGAGCGGGCGCTCCGCGTTCGCCTCGCTTCGGGCGTTCGCAGGCGCACCCCTCCAGAAACACGTGAATTTTCCGTAGATCGTGTGCGATGGGACTAAATATGTGTCTGCAGTTGTACGTTAAAAGGAGTAGAACTGAAATTGGCTCGTTAGTTTTTCTGGACAACAGTGCCAAATGTAAAAAATCCCGGGAGCGTGTCGCGTAGAACGCGCGTGCATCAAACCGCGTGTTGAGAGGGGAGGGTTGAGTGTGTGCTCACGCAGAATTGCCGTTCGGCTAATTTTTGCTGGCTTTATTAATTTGAATCTGGTAATGCACAAATACTACCTCGTAAGAAGGCCTGTCATGTTGTTTTTCCTTCCCTAGCTGCGACAATTAGTTAATATGTGCATCAACCCGGATCCGGAGAAGCGACCAGACATCACCTACGTGTACGATGTAGCGAAACGTATGCACGCACACACTGCGAGCAGCTAAGCAGGCGTCAGACCGGGAGCGAGAGCGCAGAGAGAACCAAGTACTTTAAATAAATCATCCCACCTCTTTGTGTGTTACACAAATGTAATTATTTGAAGCTTACTGTTGTGCTTTGAATTGTAAACCAATTTATATACAAGCTTTGTTGTTTACTGTTTATTTCTGGATTTGTTGTTTGGGTTTTTTTTTTCCTTTGTATTTTTTACTAATTTGCGGTTGTACGACAGGTTTAAATATGTAAAGCAAAATGAATGTTAGGATACCAAGAAACACTGTTTTCCGTGTTAAGTGGTTTCAAGTGTATTTCTGTAATAACAAAATTGTGTTCAGTTGGGCCTCAGTTCTAAAACACAGTTGCACTTTTGCACATGATACAGATATTAGGCTTATTATCCAGAAGCAAAATGTCTGAATCTCTCACCTTTTTAGTAATTTATGGAAAGTATGAATCAGCACAGTTTATTTTAATCTTTGTTCTAAGAGGAACATAATTATTATAAAGAGTTGTTGTGTTTTATGTTGAATTGTAGTTTTCAGTTTTTGCTGTAAGAGGAGACAGATGATAGGATTAGTTGTCTGCTTGCCAAATGCAATGGAAAAACAGGTTCAGGAAAAATTGTCATGCTGAAATTTTTGTAACATCCCTTTTTTGTTTTGTTATTCTATCATAACACCCATAAAACATTTGTTGGAGGTTTTCTGGGAAAAATTAAGGTGTTGATTCATGAATCTGCCCGTTTTCAATAGACTTGTGCAGCACTGCCCTGGGGCAATAGGAGTCTGCATAGTTAAGTCTTAAAACCATGCAGATGCTTCTAGTAGCAAATGGGGTTCTTCTGAGGCTGTCATTGGAGCAGGTCTGATTAAAAGATGTGATCTTTGAGTTACAACATCCCAACTGTTTGTCTATATGTCACTGTTTGTAGATTTTTGTGTTTAAAATAATTTGAATGACTTTACAGTGTATTTAAATTTTAAATATTTTTTTTTTAAATATAGAAATCTTTTGGGAAAGATATAATAGTGTAGTATAACACAAAATGTATTCTACATAAATATATGATTTTTGTATACTGTATCCTGAGAATTAGTTTTATATTTAGCAAAAGTGAATTTTAGCTTTTTATGTTTAAGAGAAAGTTGCCAGCCCTTCATTTGGGAAATAAATATATATGCAAACTGTCTTAAAAATACTTTATTAGTTAAAAAGGAAATGCTGAATATTTTTTTTAGACATTAGTGCCTTTTTGGGTATGTTTAAATAATATTTTTATTCTTAAGGAAGGAATGTGCCTTGTTTTTAAATGTGGCAAAAATGAAGAGTGGAATGAAATTTCTGGAGTTTCAAGACTGAATTTTTTATACAGAGCTGTCCAAACGGAATTCTTTTCAGCGAAGAAGCTGTTACAGTCAGTTGAATCTTTTTCCTTGTGTGGGTAAAAAGTAGTTCAAATGAAAACAGGGCTATGTACATACACATACGTTTTAGATGCAGTCACTTCCCTGCATGCTCAGATTTTTTTTTTTTGGTTGTTTGTTTCTCTGTGCAGCTTTAATTTTTGATTTGATATATAATGCTCAAAGAATAAAAATCTGTCTGTGGAGTTCGTGGATGAAATGTTCAGCCAAGATCAGGGTTGTTTTCAGTTTTGTGTTTTTTAAAATTGCAAATAGAATTGAAATCGTGTTTGGCAAAATACAGGGGTTTTGAATAGTATGTGCCAGATCATGAGCGAGCTTATCGTAATACATTTTTTTTAAAATGTTTGTTTCCAGATTTTGTAGGATGAATTCTCTGAAACTGTTGTTTTCCTTCTCACTTCTACGTGTGCTTAATCTTGTAGGACTTGAGTGGAACAATTTGTAGAGAAGAAGTATATGAGAAACCTTGCTGTGTGTCTAACAACCTCTGGATTTGTTTTCATTTATTATCTGAATGTAGAATTTTTAAAACGATGGTTATGTTCTACAGTCATAGAATGAAATGCTTTATATTGAAAAAGGCAGAACAGTAATTGCTTGACTGCCAGGGTTAGCTATTAATATGCACAAGTGCTCATACAATTTTTCTTTCCTTTTTATCTGAAATGTACTAGAACATTTAAAAATCACTGAAGAAAAAACCTCAGCACAGTCAGACTGTTTTGTTTGTATTTAATACTATGCATAAAGTATTGAGCTTTTCCTGAAAGAAACAGGTAATAGATATCCCTCCCTCTGGAAGGATGTGTTGAGTTAAAAAATTATAAGATTTTTAGTATTGTGCCAGGATTTTAGTATTTATGATTAAATCTTGTGTTGAGGGGAAAAAGTACTAGTTCCTGATTTAAAAGCTGTAAAATGAATGGTACAGATGACTCTGGTATCAAACTTCATAATTAAAAAGCCCCCGTGGGTTAACAGAAGTGCTTACATAAGTGGGGAGTGTAGAGTCTGTCCCTGCAGTGAAGCACCTGGTCCCAGATGAAAGCGGTAAGTCTTAGAACGCTCCCCCGTGTGCTATGTGCTTATAAAATATTTTCTCTTATAGACCACCATCCTATTTTTCATATGTCGGCAATGACATATGGCACTATTTATTTGAAGCGATGTCATTATGTGTTTATTTTCTTTAAAAACAACATGTTACATTTCTACTCCAAATGTCGGAGTAGCTCCTCCTCTTTTTTTCAGTGATGCTCTGGTATTAACTTGCTTCAGGAGTCAACTTTGTGCTTTGAATGATATTGCATAATATCTCTTGTCTCAAACTCCCTTGTTGTGCGGTAGTCTAATAGAAATATACAGATATTAAATATAATGTAAAAATTATAGTGTTTGTATGATATTTTTTCCAACTTTTCTTGTTATATATGTGTTACAGTAAATGCTACCTATCTGTGGACTACTTACTGCTTCCAGCAGTTGATTTTAGGTGAGATTCCTTGAGTGTAATAAAAGACAGTGCATTTTAAAAACATCTTTTTTTGAATTATATATCAAAAGTTTATTTAAAAATACTGCATCCAGTATATTCACAACTAACCCAAACGAGCATTTTTCTCTACAATTTAAAAATAAATTGAAAATTATTTTGGTGCCATGTGAAAATACCTAGTAAAGCATGAAAACAGCAAAGAGCTCCCATTATGGCCCCAGTCCTGTGAGCTCTTGTTTGTAAGTGGGCTGGTTTTTATGTAATTTCAGTAATTTTGAGTGAGCCTCATCTGCACACGTAAATAAACAGTAATCAGTAGGGCATGTAGAAATTATGTGCTCAGCTCACTTTTTATACTCTCTCTATGTCCCGGTTTGGTAGCAGAGAATAATGTGGGGTTTTTTCCCCTCTTCTGTTGCACTCTAATGATCCAGCTACCGATTGTATGTGCAGGCAATAGGAGTGTGTCGTCTTTTTGTAATGAGCAGAAACTTTAAAAACATGCCAGTAACCAGAAGATGAAATGCAGTATTAGAAGTGTCTGAGGAGGCTGGTGTTTTATTCATGCTCATGATTAAGAAAGCCGTAGACTGAAATTCTTGACAGAGGCTTGGAAATGGAGAAGGACTTCTTATGCCAGTGGTTCTCAGATACCTCTGAATGGGACCCAAAGTCGCAGTGATGTTTGTTTTCAGCAATCTGTCTACTTAATCTCTTATCTTTGCTGTTATGCAGTGAGATGAGAATCTCAGGGGCTGAATTTGAATGCTGGTGGTGCATGCTGCATCGGGTATTTGAGCTTTTAGGAATGTGAGGTTGATGGAAGGGGGAATCAACAAAGGGGCCTTCAGGTCTTGCTTTGTGAAGAGTGACTTTAATCTGGAAGTGAAGCTGCTGGATAGCAGAGGCCAAACCACTTTTTCAATACTTTTTAGTACTCCTTTAGCAGTCAAAATGTTTCCAATCCAGCCATATCTCCACATAATCTTAGACAGTGACATTGTTGGTCTTCTGAATTTCTGATCTCTGATTTGGTCTGGGTGACTAAGTAAACCTTTCTGGCAAGAATTACCCAAGGAGGGAAGTAACAGGTGCCGGCTGTGCCAAATGGAGTGCTGGTTGTGTTTCAGAAGATGACTTTAATACAGATTTTTAAGTTTGTTTTTCAAACTTTACTCCCTGAACCTTTTTTCTGCAGTTTGTGCTTTTTTGAATATTCACTCCTAAAGTTCTGCAGTTTCTGTCTTCTGCTTCATTGCTCCTGTTGTCTGCTCTACCCTCTTCCTGATTTGAAGTCTTCTGTGTCTAGTTTTCCTAGTGACCACTAGTTTGCTTCTTTCTTTGTGACTTTGCTAAACTCAACCCATTTCTGTCTTCTCAAATTTTATCCCTTCCCATGGGCAAGCCTTCCCCCCCACCTCCCCCTTATAAGTACTTAACTCCATTGTTCTTCATCCTGTTTTTCCAGGCCAGTGCCTGTGATTTCTAGTTTTAGACAGATGTTCTTGCTGCCTCAATCATTCCCATGACCTTGTCTTTACTAAATACTGTTCACTTTATTATCTCTCATTTCTAAATTCCCTTTTTCTGATCACTACCTGCTCCCTTTCAGCTTATCTGTCTTTCTCTCTCCTCTACCCTGTCACTCACTCCTTTTGGGATCTCCAGTCTATTAACCTTTTTGACTCCTTTATCTTTTCAACTGCCTCCTTCCTTCATCGGTCGCACTTCTTTTGACTCACTGGTCTTTATTTCCGTCGCTTTCTGCTTCTCTATACGTGGTATCTTTGGTTGCTTTTCACATTGCCCTGTCTTGATTCTTCCCTCCAGACATTTTGTCTTGTAATTTCTTAATTTCCATTCCAGTTTTCTGAATATTTCTGAAGAGTATGTCATTACAACACAGGTTTGGACTCTAGCTTTGCCTTACCTGCTTTAATTCTCTTCCCAAATGGACTTTTTAGTCACTTTTATCTCAACTTTTTTATTTTTTTTTCCATTTTGAGTTTGCTTTGCATATTTGCTGCTCATTTGATTTCTCCGTTCGTTCTTGTATGACAAGATCCTTTTTGAAGTTCTTCATTCTCAGGGTCTGTTTCTGAACTGAGCTTCTCTGCCTCTTAACTATACAAGTTTGCCCCTCTTAGTTCTGTGTCCTTTGTGCCTCTCATTCCTTTAATTGAACGACTTCTTTTTCCTTCACTAACAACCAAATTTCTCTTTCATCTGTTGTTAAGGGGGTGGCACCCATCACCCTGTTTTTGTTTTTTAATGCCTTTTTCTCCCTCTCATCTCCTAATTCCAGGTACCTGAACACCCTCTCCCCAGTTTGGTTTTTACATTACACTTTGAGTGCCTCAAAAATCCAGTGCTTCCCATCTCTGCCCAGTCTGGTTCTCTCATAGTTCTGTTTCCAGATGATTCCTTTTAGTATCCAGACAGCCTCAGACCTGTTCAGATTCAAAGATGTAATTTTTATTTCTGACTCCCTCTAGACTATTTTCTAACATCCCTGACAATTTTACTTGCCTATTTTCCAAGGCCACAACCTTTCTATCTCTTATATTTCTCCCATGCTTGCGTATCAAATGTCTCAAAGTTAGATGTAACAAATTCCAGCCCTCTTCACTATCTGTGTTCTTATCTTTTATCTTCACTGATTTAACCTCTGTGTCATTTTGACTTCTTTCCTATGTTCAAAGTATCAAAATTGACAGGATTAAACTATCACTGGGCTTTCACTGTTTTGAGTGCTGAAGAAGTAACTCCACCAAATTCCTACTTGTTTTGTGTTTTAAAGAGACCTGAATCCCATCAGTCTGGTCATATTTCAGTACTGTAGCCTGAAGTAGATTCTGTTTTTCCAAGTCCTTCAAAATTCCTTGAATTTGGACCTTGATTTAGTTTTCTGTCATTTCAGCTGAAAAGTTTTTTTCCCTTAATTGCTTCGTATTTACTGTGTCTAACTTTGTCTAGCTGTGTTTCTGCACATACAGCTAACAGTTGTCTCATTTTAACAGCTTGATTTCAGTGCTTTTAACTATTGTTTGAAATAAGAATATGCTGAAGAGCTTCACTGGCTGGATCCAGAGTGTTTGGCACAACGCTCCTCTTTGCTCCTGTCCCACCTTTAATTCCAGCTTCTCTTCCTTGCTGCCCTCTGTGTCTGGCCCAGCTTCAGGGACGTGGTTCCACTGCAGGGTAGCGCAGGTGTGGTGGAGCCAGCTGCTAACAAGGTAACTTTTGTTCTTGCAAGTTCTTATCAGCAGCAAAATGCTTATTTGTCCCCTGTGTCTAGAACTGAGCTCAGTGCTGTACGAGTTTTCTGTCCACACTATTCTAATTTAAAAACAAATCAGACTTGCCTCCATGGTGGGGGCTGCATAGTTTTAACGGGCTTTCAGAGTTGGAAGATTGTATATTTGCAGATTCACTGTTGATCAGATTGACCCTTGACTGCTCATAATTATCCTTGTATGTATGTTAAGATTGAGAAGGAAAATTCGCTGTAAAACTAAGAAGTTCAGTGTTTTGGAACTATGGGATGTAGAGCTGAATGTCAGATTTACTCCATGTGTCTGGGTATATACACATTTATTGACTTTTTATTTGCACCAGAATAAATCTTTCTGAAGGTCAGTTGCTTGTTGGCACAAAGAATTTTTCTAGTAATTTTCAGGTTTTATATTTACTCCTTGTTATCTGTTTGTATCACATCATACCATTAGTTAATTTGTTCTTCTACAGCTGCCTTAGTGATGAGTGGAGGCCTTACATTTTTTTTTTCGAATTGCAATTTTCTATCATATGGAATTAAAAATAAATTAAGAAATTATTGGTGCACTGAGTCCTTCCTGGTAGTTCTATTTGCTTTTCATTTAAATCCTAGCAATAGAAGGAGGTCTCAGATAGGAACAGAAATGGTCTGCAGGATAGAGTAGAGATGTTTTGGGGATCCTGCCTTCCTCTCCACCTCCCATACCCTCATTCTCTGGCTTCCCTGGGGCACTTGCAGGGCATGTGGCAGTGCCAGTGTATTGAGGGCCAGTAGAAACTTTGTCAGTGTGGATAAGAAATCTCCCAGTTAAAAATGACTAGGAATATCCTTGGTATTGTTATGCAGTTGATAATTCCAAATGTGTAAAGAGCAATTAAAAAAATGGGTGTTTGCTGTTACAAAGAGAATTTTAAATCATGCAAAGGCTCTTAGTTTGCCTTTTAATGCAGCATTGGTACTTTTCTATACCCTTCATTTGCTGCTTGTTTCTTTGATTTCAATTCTGCTGGGCTGTTGTAAAGATGATGATTGAAGATGAGTATTGCTTTTTTGGTGGGAGGGAGGAAAATGGGAGGCATTCATCGATTTGTTTGCATTTGGCTGCTGATGGTACTGGAATCAAAACCTATAATTATTCAGATTGGAAAGGACCTTGAGAGACATTTCTAGTCCAGCCTCCTGCTGCGAGTAGAGTCAGTGCTGAATTCAGACCTAGGCTTAGGGCTTCAACAAGTTGGATCTTGAAAAGTTCTAGGGACAATGATCGTGCAGGTTCTCTGGGCTGCCTGCTCAGATGCTTGGCTGCCTTCACCGGAAACCTTGTCTTCTTGACATTCAGTCAGAAACTCCTCAGTTACAAATCATGGCTGTTCTTTGTTTTTCTGCCACTCTTCAACTGTTCTTTATGTTGCAAAAAAGGTAAGTCAAGTATTGGAACAGAGAACTTAGGATGTTTTATTTTCTGAAACTGCTGTTGCTAACTAATATGTTCACGTAGTGCTTCTGCATCCTGTATGACATGTACACTATATTCATTTGCAACTTCAGTGTAAAATAAAATTTTTGACAGTAAAGCTTGATATAAAAGTTCTGTGGTGTTTGTGGCCCGAATTTGCTCAAAATTCTTATTTTTCTTGTTACCTTTCAAATCTGCTAGATATTTCCTGGTGGCTCACAGCTCTGCCCACCTTGGTGAAGTAGGGAAGTTGGGATCTTGAATATAACTGTCTGTCTTCTGGAGTCTGCTTTGGGGAAGGAAGCTAATGTGTGTCAGAGTAATGGGTGGTTATGAGAACTCTGCTTTTAAACTCTCATGTGTTGGTGGAAACGTGTCTAGAGAGATTTATCAAAACAAAGATTTGAGGAGGAAAATAACTGGGCGAGGCGGAGGGGAAAGGGAGAGTTGCCGTGTTCAGAGTAGCAGTTGGTTTCGGTAAATTTTGCTATGTAAAATAAGAACTCCAAACCTGGAACTTCTGACCATAAACTTCTTGGAAGCAAATAAAGAATATGAGAAATAGGTTCAGTTTCAAATCTGTCAGAATCTTCTGTAAGCCAAGAATGATTTCTCAGTCTTACGTCATTTAACAGCTATCAGTGTGACAGGCTGGTGGGGCTGGCTGTATATCTGTGTTGTACTGCGTTTCCCCCCACCTGCCTGTGGGATGTGGCAGCTGGGGGCCTTTGTCTGCCTCACCCCACATCAGTGCAGCACAGGCAGAGGGGACGTGCTGACTGAGTGTGCCTGGTGTAGCATTTGCTTCCAAGCAGGCACTGGCACGGGATGGAGCTGCACAAGCTGCTCCCTCCTCCGGCTTCCTGGCACCAGCCGTGTAGGTCAGGCCCTCTGACACCAGGGCAGTTAGGGGTCCTGTGTAAACACACATCTCCTGATGTACGTCAAGTTCACCGTGGTAGACTTTCTTCTGATTTTCATTCCTGTGTAATGGCCTAATAGAATTCAAACATTAGGAAAAAAATAAAAGGAGTAGCAAATGATTCAGAGCTTTTACTCGTGTAGGAAAGTATTTCATAAGGTAATTCCATTTTGCAGGATTCAGTATGTGTTTTTATCAATAACAATTCCTGTTCCTTATTCTAGAACAAGTAATTAGTTTAGGATTCCTCCATAGTGTGATGTGTTAAAATTGGAATTCTTCATGCTGTACTTTTCGTCACTGGATAGGAGGAATTCAGAAATCTTAAGAGCCAAAGACAGTTGCACTGCTCTCAACCCCCAAAGCAGCATAGTTTAAGGAAAGGCTCCTTTTCCTTTCCTGTTCTGCTGAGAGGTCTGTACTGCGTGTTTGGGGCTGAAACGCAGCCTGGCTAAACAATCTTGCCTTGAGTTGGGAGAGTTTTTGTAGGGAGCTTGCATGGAATATCCAATAATAATAGTATGTCAGTAATTTGAAGAACCGTGTACAGTCATCTTGTTTCCATAATTTAGTTGTTCCACTCCAGAGCTTACATGGATACAGAGATGACTTCAACACCTCTGTCCTTGTAGAATAGAAATGGGACGGGGGTTCTCCTGGTTTGTTTTCATATTTTTCTGTTTTTGTTGTGGTTTTTCCTGGCTGCCTGTTTGCCAAACACGTCTAACCTGAAAATGATAATAAAAACTCTTCTGTACATATGACATGTACGTTTATATATATATATAAGCAAGGCTTACAAAACATTGCATTCTTCTTTATAGTGAGTGCATGTAAGTTGATCTGTAGTGACATAGATGAACTTGCTACAAGCTGCACTTGGTTGTCCCTTTGCACTGTTGTGAACGTGTTTTCTTTGTTAAAGTCTAAGGACTGATCCTATGAACATAAAATGCAGGGCATACACCTTTAAAAAAAAAACAATTCCACATACTGCAAAGTGAGCCAATTATTTGGTCTCTCTAGAACATGGTTTCCTGCGTGTGGATACCAGTGGTGAGCGTGGCCGTCAGCAAGGCTGGCGCTGGCTGGAGCATCATTAAGCAGGAGCCTGCTGACACTGGCCATTGATCCAGCAGCCAGCACAGGGCCTCTGGGCCGCAGTGCTTCCTCCCCCATCTCTTGCTCCTCTCTGGGGATAACCAATTGCAAGAAATGACCCACTTGCCTGGAGTTTTTAGAAGCAGTGGGCAGTTCAGTGTGAATTGTCAGCTCAAGCGAAAGGGCAAAGGATCGTGTGGGTGACCCTTATCTGTTGTTGGCATTCTGTTGCTGTAACACTGGGCCATCCCTCGCAATGTCACAGATCCCAAGAAGACCTTGTGAAACTCTACCAATGCAGTAGCTGGAAAGCTGTAATATTTTAGTTATGTTACAAAAGGGTGGCGATTGTTTTGATGTATAATACTTTTCTAAAGTTCTGCCTGTTTAGTAACTGAATGTTTATGATGCTAAGCAATCTGTTTATATTTTGTTTGAAAATCGTTTTTTGTTCTCTGAGAGTGCACAAGGTGATGACAGTGGTCCCAGATGAATAGAAACAGATGATGTTCAGGTAATATCCATGAAATGGAACATGTTAATTCTCATAGGTACTGTATTCTCCCCATTTATTCTTGCTCTCAGCCCTGAATGTTTGAGCAGTGCTGATAGCTCTGAAAACTGCCACAGGCTTTTATAAAGGCAACTTCAGTATTTTAATACGATATGCTACGAATTTTGTGTATACTTTGTAATCTATGATTTATATTTCTGTATTTCTCTTTCTGTACGAAATTTAAATTGGACACAGTCTGATCTTTTATTTTTTTTATTAGTGATACTCAAAAGCCATTATTATGATCGTAATCCCCTTGTAACTAAGCGATGCATCAGTATGAAAATATTTTCTGTATTGAGCACAGATTCTTCTGACATAAGTTGCCTTACGTGTTGATTTGAAATGCTGGCAGCCATTTGCCTGCAACAAAGTACCTTCCAAATCTTGCTTCATGGAGCTCTTGTTGGAATTTGGCCTTTTTATTTCCTCATGGTACTTAATTTCTGACTTTGCATAGAACCATCAAACTACTGCTAAAAGAACTGCAGATCATACTTGTAATTTATTTCACAGTAATTGAGCATAAAATTCTGTGCTTTAAATGCAGTCCTAAAGCACAACTTCCTTTTACATCCGATATTCTGCAGTTCTCTCATAAACTTAAAATATGGTCAGTGTTACATCTTTACATACTTCATAATTTTATGTAATGAGAACTTGAAATAGCATTTCTGTTTGCACAAAGGGCCTCAGAGTTGAAATTGCAAAGAAATCAATTGTGCTCTTCAGACCACTCAATAATTGTCTTTATATTTGTTCTTTAAGGTCCTAACTAAGTTGAAATGTAGTATTTCATTCCTGACACTTAATCTATTAAATGTCCTTGGAGATGTATTATTCTTTTAAAATAATTTACGTGTACCCTACAAGGAACACACACTGCTGGAGGTACATCGGAATAAATTCTGCTCTGCTACAGGACATAAATAGGAAGCATATACATGCCTCATTTGAAAGTAGTTTATATAATTGTCATATGACAAATGTTATCATAGTCTTGGGACTACTTTTTGTTGACATTTATTATAAAAAAGTGTCCAGCTCTTAAGAGATGATGATTGCATGAACTAATGTTGTGTCTTTGGCTATTCTGGTTTGTGTAGCCTTTTTTTTTTAGTTTGTAAATGAATAAAAGTGGTACTTCTGAGCTCATTCTGTCCAAAGATATTACGATACTGCAGATTTGTCCATCTGCACTGTGAGTGTTGCCATTTGCCTGTGAAGATACTGACCCATGAACGAGAGGGAGGCTGGTTCTGGGAGAGGTTGTGATGTGAACTCACCCTCTGGCTGCCCTGTTTGTGCTGCCTCTAACTGTGCTCCTAACTGGTGACAGTGTATTAAAGCAGGGCAGTGTCAGCTTGGTGAATTCTGGTGTATGCATTGGAACATCGTGTTCCCTTGAACCCTATGGATGCCCGTCTTTGGCCGCTTTAATGGGACTTGATTATTTACGTGTACCAAGCATTTATTTATGTGGATGTGGGTATTGTAAATACTTTTAAACTGGGTATCTGAAAGAATCACTTGACTGCTACTGGAAAGGCTGGTCTACTGTTCAGTATGGAAAAACATGACACACTTCCACCCTGATGACCCTGTGTTGAACGGGTTAATTATGTCTCACTTTCCATTGTATTTTTGCATGAAACTTGCACAGTATGGGTTTCCATCGTGTACCAGACAGATGTTCCCAGGCAGAATGCTTCACAGCAAATGGTCTAAGTGAGCAGGAGTCTCCTAAAGAAGTCCAGAAACTTTGGAGTGGCTTGCAAACCTCACAGCTTCTGCCCTCTTGTATATTTGTAGCTCTGGTTTCTGCTCTTTCTGGAGTGTAGCCAGTTCCTACAGTGCTTCTGGCCTTTTTTTTTAGCATTCCCAGTTTCTGTGGGATCCTGCATTTCACACTGTGCTTGCCTGTCAGTTCTGCCTTTTAGCTCTTAGCTTCGCTCTGTCCTGTGATTTTCTGTGCTTTGAGAACCTTTCCTCTCGATGTTATGCCCTTTTCACAGCTTCTGGTTTGGTAACCTTGTGCTTCTCTTGTTCTCCTAGTAATTTTGTGCTTGCTTTCTCATATACTCCTGCTGTGATTTTAGGATGAGATGGCTTTTGTGATTTCTTCCCCCGTTTCCCTAGTGGGACATAAGAATCTGTTTCCATTCTGAGAATTTGGTAACATCACGAACTACTTTGCTGGAATCTCAATTATGCCCAAGTTGGACTAGGAGCCTCTGAGCAGGCTTTGTGATACTTCGGTTGAGCACAAAGGATGATACAAAACAATTTGCACGTGGCAGCTGTCGAGTAAATTGAGAGGCCACAGTATGGAGGATTCTGAGGGGAAAATTTGCGTAAGTAGGGAGCTCAAGTAGTGCTCCAGGGTAGTGTGCAAACACTCCTGTGGACACTGCTTGTGCGGCATTGCAAGGAACAAAACAACTACCCAAAGGATAGCAGCTTTCAAAGTTACTGCTGTAACTTGGCTAGTATTTGGTAAATGTGTTGTTTTCATTGTCTATATTTTGTCTGTCAGTACTCACTGCAGAGGAAAGCAAATAGTGATTTCTTGACAGATTATTTTATTGGTAGATGTGGACTGTATAAAAAAAGGCATGATTTTTCTGTTCTAGAAGAAATATACTTCTCTTTGATTTAGCGCTAATCTATAAGAACAAACGAGGCAGCTATTTTTTTTTTTAATGGCACTTTGTTTTAGTGTTGCTAACAAAGATAACTGCCTGTTTGGTTATAGCTCCATAATAATTTTCTTCATCTTTTCTTTCATCACAAGACCTGCTGCCCTTGAAGGAAGGTATAAAGAAGTTTTGCAGAATCATGTATCTGAGATAGATGTTGTCTTCCACACAGCTACCAATACACAAATACTGAAATATCTTTAAATCCTTGAATCTGGTTATGAGATTGATACTTATGTTAATCATGCTCACTTGCTTTGGCAGATCAATATTTCATGGTCTATTTACTAATATAAAATTACTGTTTCTATTTTTGGCTTAAAATGTGTTGTGTGGGCTTTTTTTTTCTTTTTTTTTTTTTCTTTTCCCAGTTCCTAGCAAATTGCTGCTTTTGATTTTTCAGGCTTGATGGGCCACTGGCATTGGCAGGTGGTGGAATGACACAATGCAATATGATATGCCAAAGTAGTTGGGCATCACTTGTCATCTTGTAGACAAGTGAGGCAGGGGAAATAAGAGAATACATGAATCTCTCAAATATACAGGCAAAAAAAAAAAAATATATTTTCCATAGGATAGAAATCTTTTCCTGTAACTGCCTCCTTCCATCTTGTCCCCAGAGTGGTTCAATTTCTCATGGTGTTTTACCTACACCATATTTGAGGTATTGGAAATGAATCTGTAAAACATTTTACCTGTCATAAATAGCTCCATGTATAATTTCACTTCTCTTAAGATACTTGCTTGCTTTCTGTAGTGCAAAAAAAAAAGCCATTAAAAATAGTAAAGATATAAATAATCATCTTTAATGTTATGGCCTATGCTAAATGTGATGTATAAGCATATACCTTGCTATAAAGAACTGCTCTGTTCACTATAGTTTCATAGATGATTGCTTGGGTTTTGACCACACAGAATTGTTTGGTTTTTTTTAAAGTGCACCTGGGGCAGCATGGTGACAAATGCTTAGTAAATTTGTGCCTCAGATTATCTGCTTTTCCTGAAGTTTGAGATCTATGAAGGTTTTATTAAATCCATCAGAAAACATTGATGCAGGTAGGATGAGATGGAAGAGCAGATTGTGCTATTTCTTTACGTGCCTCTGAAGGCGTGCAATGTTTCTCCCATTTGTGTGCGGCAGGTATGAGTGAAGGACAAAATGCAAGTTTAGGAAATCCTGCAAAGGAACAGCATGGTGAATTTAGCTCCCTCAGAAAGCTCCCCACATCCAGAGCAGCTCTTTCTCATCCTCACTGCTCTGCTGCATCCTAACTCTTGTTAAGGAAAATACAGTTAGGAAAAAGAAGCATTCCAGTTCGGAATGGGAGTTTCCTTGGTGTAGTAAATATATAAAATTCCCAAGGATGGTTTTGACTGTGAGCTTTACAAATGTTGCTCCAAAAGTTGATGTGTTAACTTTTTCTCTCCACTGCCCCACTTTCAGATTAAGCACACTAAGTTTGGTGCTTGAGGTTGTTCAGGATCAATGTTTTTTATAGATGGCATCTGTATTTCTAAAACTGCAGTCTGGCTCCTTTATTTTGCAACTTCCTCTACCTGATGTAGGAGCATAGTACTTTCAAAGATCTGTCTGCAGGTGTGTCTGCTTCCACAGCGGCTTTATAATACATTTCAGAACAAACTTAATCTGGAAGGGAAAAAATTATGCTTTCCATTGTTTTTTCTATAATGCATTATTTTGTTTGACCATAATGAAAAATGTTTCCTCTGATATGTGTTGCTCTTCATTTCCTTTTGATGAATGAATTTTGCAGTTCCTCCCAGTTTTATCCACTCTTGATGGTTCTTAATGAACCTGTAGTATTTACAAGTACTTCAACCCTGTTTTAATTGCAATAGTACGTATGCAAAGCCTAGTATTCATTCCAGGTTTGCTGTTTATTACATGCTGCCTCATAGGCTGAGGCAAAAGTATTGTGTTTTGGGCCACAGCACATTTGACTCACGTTTTTCTTATGGTCATGGGATTGTTTTACGCTTTGGAGAGGTGCTAATTTAGGAGTGGTAAATGCAGTGTGTGCTCCACTTCAGCCGCTTGGTACTCACCAAGGCATCCTCACCTAATCACTTACTTTGCTTTTTTAAAATAATCTTTCTCAGAAAGAGGTGTTAACTCCACATATTGAGGACAGCCATCATGCAGCAATATACATACGCGTAAGAAAGAAAGCCTTTTGAAGGGATTTTCTTCATTTGTTTTTTTATGTGAAGCTTTGGTTGCAAACGGTTTCTAGAACACCCGGCAGTCTTTGTGGTTGGGTGTTGATGCTGCTTGCCTATCGGCAATGGTGGGGTTTCTTTAAAGCTCATTTAATATTAAACTAAAATCTTCTTCTCTGGTTCCCATACTGGCCTTATTAAGTAGCTAATAAGAAAAGTTTCTCATCTACATACATCCACCTTTATTCCTTTATGGTGACGAGTATGTTAGAGAAGCTTTCCATATATGCATATTATGCCTGCTGAAAATTAATGCTAAATCTTCTCTCAAAAAATGATACTCAAATGGAGAACTTCTGAGGTATTCTTGAAGTAAGCTATGAGCTGAGAATTAGAAGACCATGTGGCCCAGTAAGAAATTGATTTTTTTTTTTTGTCTCTCTGTACTGTTAAAATTTCTTTTGGAAAGGAATTCCCACTGTCTCAAGTACCATAAGGTTTTACAAGTTTGCAGGAGATGAAAATGCTACCAGATGTTAAGTTCAAGGAGCAAGTTAACTACTGTTGTCAGATGGAACAACTTTTTTGTGTTTGGTATCTTCTCCTTACCTTCTCTATCTCTCTCCCCCTACCCTGTCTGTTCCCTTGACCACAGCTGCTACCAGACTGCCTCTCTTCTGCAAGTAAACTGGTGGTTCGCTCACGTAGCTGAAGGGAGAAATCTGTGTATTGTGCAGTGCCTATAAGTAAGTTGATGGTTCACTGAATTAGCAAATCTTTTATTGAAATGGATTATCCAACTAAATACAGTTTACTATTAAATATCTATTGGATAAGCAGAAGAGAAGTTGCTAATAACTGACTTCTGCACAGTGAAAAATCTATTAAGGGCACATGAGAAGGATTGCTCATGTCCGGCAGCCTCACCTTAGTGCTGCAACAATGCTGCTATTTTTGCTGTAATGCTTTTTTTCATAGAATGATTCAACTCTATAAAAGGTGTATGGATTTGAAGCACATCAGAAGTCATTTCCTCCTGTGACTCACTAATCAGCTCTGGTACTTTCATATGTACAGCAGGAACTTTCAGACAAAGGTAAGATTAGTAGGTAACCAGACAAAGAGAAAATGGAGGAAAATAATAGTAGTGGTGAGTACATGGCATCCAGTAAGTGTGGCCCAATATTTTTATGTCTTTTTTTGATAAATTGCTTTGGAGGCTTCTGGGCAACATTTAATGCAGCATTTTTTTATCTCTATCCCAGAAGGATTATTCCAATGGTTCACCTTAGATTCTGCACAGAATATTACTTTGATACTGTAATAGCTTTGGAAATGCTCTCCTTTGATGTCAAGAGCTGTATGGAACTGTTCTTTTGATAAAGACACACTTATACACTTGAAAAACCTAATAGATAAAAAAAGAAAAGAAAAAAAATGACCATTTTTGCTTTATTAAACTAGATCTGTGGGAGAGATGCAGAACATGTGTGCATCTGTATCCCCTGTCTTGATCTGTTACTTTTCTGTTGGAAATGCTCACCGTGTGTCTGTCTCTGCCTTGAATAGCCCAGGAGCCTATTTTTTTCTCCCCTCTTCATTTTAGGACTTTCACCTTTCTCGTGGCAATGAATGCTTACAGACTGAACAACCTGGCTGGCGATCGGATTATTATATCCCCCCTTCCCTCATCCTCAATTGATTGTCAAAGGTTTATTGCTTACAATTTCAGTTTAAAACCTTCCCTGTTCTATAGCAGGAAAAGTTGTATTCACTATCAAGGGATATAATTGAATTAGTGGCCAAAAATCTGACTTCATTCACTCATTTGCAATCAGTGGCATTTCAGGGGGATAAATGGCATGCGGTCGTGCCGGGATGTTCAGCCAGGAGTGGTTGTGTCTCAGCCAGAGCTCCGGGTGGATGCCTGGCACAGGTCAGGGCTCTGAGGAGAAAGCCCCCGGCGTTGCTGCAGTGCATCTGTGTGACTTCTATCAATAGAGCAGCCCCTTTAGGTCAAAGTCATGTTTTGCACGAGTTTAGGAGGTATTTAGTTCATCTGCTAGTTGAATGGGTATGGTGATTTGCTCTGAAAATATAGATTAAAGCTGTCTTTTCCTTAATAACAACACATTTACTGAGAGTTTTTTAATGCTTTTGCCCCAGATTTATTCCTGAAATGCCCTGCTCCATTTTTGCAAATTTATCTCAAAGTAAGAGATTGACTTATAAGCAAACTTACTGATCTTGCAGTGCTGGGAGAGATTGCTCCACTCTTAAGCAAGGAAAATCCTTTTTTTATTCTGTGCTCTGCAAGTAGGCTTTTGTTTGTGAGTTTATTTTACATCAAATCCAGAGTCACTGCCTGAATTGGGTTGAGAAATAGCTGGGCGAAAATGTCAATTTTAGATGTAGGAACATAGTGTACATTGAAAATGGCAATTGTATTCATTTTAGCTCAGAAAAACTGAGCTGTGTGGAAGTAAATATATGCTCAAACAGATGAAATGCTTCTCAGCAAAACAAAACCAGAATAGTAAAAGTGGCAGTGGAACAATATTTTGACTCAAGATGCAGATTAGGAAAGAACCTCAGGGTTTGGGATTTGGCTGTGTGTGGCCAGAGCTGTGCCAGCCTACAGTGGAGCTGTAAGAACAGAGAGGACTAATAAAATAATTATATTTTCTGTTTCAAACTTTACATTCCTGTCAGAGAAAGTTTCAGGCTAAAGCTGAGGCTTCGTGGGCTTCAGACCCCTGCTGCTCCTCGTGGAAGGTTTGTGCAAGAGGGAGAAAGCTGGAACATCAATTTGTATCTTCACAAGAGATGATGTGATTATTTGACTGCCTCTCCTTCTTATTCAGGGGGCAAACCTTTCAGAGAGCCTTCGCTGCTCGCTTCAAGTGTTTTGTATCTAGCACAGATACCTTTCCAGTTTTGGAGGTGGATGTGCGTCATTCACTCCGGTTTGGGAACTGACGTAGGCCGAGTTCAGGCTCTCCCTGGTGGAGAAGCGTCAGGGATAATGGAAGCAGTAAAAGAAGACGCTGTTCTCCAACACCCGAACTCGCCCTGAGCAGTGGCTGGGGTTTTGCTGAACACCGGGCAGCAAAGCAGCCTTGCACACCTGGAGAGTCTGCCATCGGGAAAGAGGCTTTGCAAGGCTTTCTTTGCGGTGTGAGGGGAAGTGTTTGATGAGGCCCAGCTTGAGAATTACGTTTTCTAAGACTTGCCTTCTCTGAAGAGAACAACATCAGGTTAGAAACTTATTTTTTCTTCATGGTATATAGTTCATACAAGATTTTTAACATGGTTTCAAGTTAGGGTTTTTTTGAGAATAGTGTGAGACAACATGCCAGAGATATTTGAAGAGGGTTTCATAGCCTGTTGATATTTTTTTTTGCAAGCACTGTTGATTGTTTACACGGCTAAGGGAGCGTCCTTTAACTCTTCAGATAGAAAATGCTTTTTCCTACAGTGGAGAAGTGGAAACAAAGCAAGAAAGAACAAACAAACAAACAAAAATTGTTATGATAATATCAAGAAGCTTTAATTACTCAACCGTGGCCTAAGAGAGAGATGTAACATAAAATGGCGGAATGAAGTGAGGGAGATCAGGGAAGATTGCCTTTTGAGAGATCAAGTTAGCTTAAAACAATCTCAGGTTGCAAGGAATAATTTTAGTAGCTAGTATCAATACCTAAGATAGGTGATCTCATGACACTCACCAAAAAGATCCAGACATAAGCCTAGAGGATGAAGTAGGAAAATACATGTACTTAGGAGACATTTAGCCAGTAGCTCAAAGACTATTAAAAAATTAGAGGTAGCAACTGGTTGGTCACATTCCCCCTTTGGATTTTATCCATATGAAATGTTAGAGACTTAAAATCTTTAGGTCTAAGAGATCATCTGTAGCCTCCCAGTACTGGATGCTTGTTTAGCCATAAGTACAGGTACTAAATTTTGAAGAAGTCCTCATCCTGTGAAGAGTAGAGACAGAGCATGTATGTACCTGCAATTTCAGGTGGAATTTGAAGTAGGTTGAGCTGGGTCACATCTGCATTGCCACATCAGAAGGCAAGCAGCATCACTATGCATTCAAGTTTATTGC
Source organism: Sclerurus mexicanus (assembly GCA_013396755.1). Taxonomy (NCBI): domain Eukaryota; kingdom Metazoa; phylum Chordata; class Aves; order Passeriformes; family Furnariidae; genus Sclerurus; species Sclerurus mexicanus. Next base: position 476,967 of record VWZF01006575.1, read on the forward strand.
ATTCTGATGCACAATGTGACATGTTGCTTTTCATGATGTGCATCCCCTCAGCGGGCTGTGGGTGGATCTCTGCTCCCTCGTGAACCCCCATGGGCTGCAGGGGCACAGCTGCCTCACCATGGGCTGCAGGGGAATCTCTGCTCCAGCACCTGGGCCACCTCCTGCTCCTCCTTCCTGACCTTGGTGTCTGCAGAGTTGCTTCTTTCACTTCTTCTCACTTCTCTCTCCAGCAGAAGTTCCTGTTGTGAAGTTCTCCTCCCTTCCCCACCCCAGTATGTTATCCCAGAGGTGCTACCACCATCCCTGCTGGGCTCAGCCTTGGCCAGTGGTGGTCCATCCTGGAGCTGTTTGCATCGGCTCTGTTGGACAAGGGGGAAGCTTCTAGAAGCCTCTTACAGAAGCCACTTGTAGTCTCCCAATACCAAGACTTTGTCCTGCAAACCCAGTACCCTGGTCTGGGGGCTTATCAGTCAAAACCTCCTGTCACAGTAACATTAATTAATAAGCCGATTTGGAGGTATGAGTTTAAATGGTATTTTTAATTGCTGAATGTTTTCTTCTTGCCAAAAGTTTATGTGCTGACAGGCATCATCCTTAAGGTTCCACTGAGGCAGAGATGACTGAAGCAGAAGTAGATCTGTGTCTGAGAATTAACCAGGACAAGGACCCTGCCGGGACCTGAGTGTTTTGGGAAGAACAAAGGAGTTATCCTGATTCATGTGCCAAAATTAGCAAATGAAGTTTGATTTATGAAATCTTGGCTATGTAGCTTTGCTGGAAAACAAGGTACGATGCCCTCTCAAGCACCTCCCTAATGAATAACACCCTGAAATCCCCACCCCTGCTTATTGCAAAGTACTGGCTGTGGTGTCTTATCTAACTTTATTTTCTGTGTTCTCTGTGCATTCAGGATAACTCTTTTGTTCCCTTTTCAGCCCTCACGCTGACACAGCTCTCCCTCTCTCTCTCTTTCCCCTTACACTGTTGTTTAAGCATGCTGTAAACTTATTCATTCCCTAAAGGCAAGAGCAGCTATCTGAGCAACACTTTGTCAGCATAATACATTTACAGAATGCATATTTATGAACCTTTGAGCCTTTATTGTTCCAGAGGGCAAATAAAAAACATGAAAAGTAGCAATATAGTGTTTCAAAGGTCCCTCAAGGAAAACAAAAGTAGTTGGAAATAAATTTAGGGGAAAAAAAGTTCTTCTCCAGAAGAGAACCTTGAATTAACACGTACAAAATATGGGGTGGGTAAGACTATTCTCTTCTTTCACATATCCCAGACTTAGTCCAACTTTTGAAAAATTTTAAATTTGAAAAATGGTTTTAAGCTTTACAAAATTGAATAAATGGCATACTTTAGATATAAAATAAGAGTTTTTTAAAGCAGCATGTTTTGCTCAATCATAGTAAAGTAAAACAGTTTTTAAATGGAAATGATCATCTGCATTGAAACATACACCACACTGATCATCTTGTGATCAGTGTGGTATGTGCTACTAAATTACTACAGATAAAAGGTAGCTGAAAAATCAATAAAATGCCCTAATTGTTGTTATTTTAATTGACTCTGGGTTCTCATTAACTTTACAGTGTATACATCGACTTTTAAAATTAATGGGTTGCTACACATTATTGCTGATAGTAAAATAAAGCTGGTTAGGCAGTACATGTGTCCATTAGTTCAATTACAATCAAAAATGGTTATACCAATGTTGCTAGGTTATGCACCCTAAAAATTAAAACATGTAGTGTTGTCACCCTGTATGAAGAGTCCCATTTTAAGATGAGAGATGTGTGGCTGCCTGTAGGTTTCATCCAAAACAAAAGCTGGAGTGTAGGCCAAAAAACAGAGCTCATGGAAATTCAGCTTAGCTGAAATTTAGCATCATAAAAAAATGGAAAATAGCTCCATCATGCAGGAGAAAATAGATTAAAGTTCCAAATGGTCAAAAAATAAAATAAATGCAGATTTTTAGCTTTTCTACAGTAGCAGAACTATACAGCTTTGTAAGTTTTCCTTCTGGGATAAGAGGTTGTAGCTGTGCTTTGTGCTGTAAAGACTTGAAAGGCACATGTAATGGGAAACCCCAGGCACCAGTACTTGCTGGGGGCTGATTTGCTGGAAAGCAGCTCTCTGAAGGAGGACCTGGGGGTCCTGGTGTACAGGATGTCCCTGAGCCAGCACTGTGTCCTGGGGGCCAAAAAGACCAGTGGTATCCTGGGGAGCATTAGGAAGAACACTGCCAGCAGTTTGAGGGAGCTGATCCTGCCCCTCTGCTCAGCCCTAGTGAGGCACATCTGGAGTGCTGTGTCCAGTTCTGGGCTCCTCGGGACAGGAGAGACATGGAGCTCCTGGAGCAGATCCAGCAGAGGGTGGCAAAGGTGGTTAAGGGGCTGGAGCATCTCTCCTAGGAGGAAAGGCTGAGGGAGCTGGGACTCCTCAGCCTCAAGAAGAGATGACTGAGAGGGGACCTCCTCAATATCTATCAGTATCTGAAGGGAGGGCATCAGGAGGATGGATCCAGGCTCTCCTTAGAGGTGCCAAGCAATAGGACAAGAGGTGATGGGCAGAGACAGATGCACAGGAAGTTCCTCCAGAAGAACTTTTTTACTGTGTGAACAAATTGCCCAGAGAGGCTGTGGGTAATATTCAGTAACTGTCTGGACACAATCCTGTGCCATGTGCTCTGGGATGACCCTGCTTGATCAGGGAGGTACGACCAGATGACCCACTGTGGTTCCTTCCAACCTTACCCATTCTCTGACTCTGGTATTCTGTGAAACTCAACTGGACTCATCTCTGTTACTTCCTTTAGCCCAGATGAGGGAAGGATGCCCATGGAGCTCTCCACAGACCAATGCAGAACCCTACTGACAGCAAAACTAGCCTGGGGGGAGCCAGAAGCTGCTGTGCCTCTGCCATAAGGTACAGGATGATTTGTGTGGAGGGATGAGGGTTGAGGAAGATGATTTGTTTCCTGAATCTGTCACAGTTTCATTAGTGGGTACTTTCTTCCAAAGGGCTGATGCATGTGTGGCTGTACCTGCTGTCCCTGGTGCTCACAGGCACACTCAAAAATCTTGTGTGGCTCAAAGAAATGAAAGGGTCTAGTTTGTCTGTATGACACGTTTTACTGTGTGGGATCTGAGCTAGGAGGTTTCAGGTGAGAGGATGTTTTTCCCCTCAAGATACTGGTTCCATTATAATGGCACACTAGAAAAAAAGGTAGGAGAGTTGCTGTGTGAAAATTCAGCATTGCACAAAGGAGGCAACTTTAAATTTGTGTATGTTTTTAGCTATTTTCAGTAGTCAAAATGCAGCTGAATTCACTAATTATATCAGTGCATTTTTGCATTTTTGGCAATTATTCATATATTACAGATTTTCTTCTCTCCTCAAGAATCACTCTTTTGCTTTGTGTAAGTCCTGGACATTGAGACCCCCAGAGGGGCAGGGGGAGGCAGGTTTGCCTCTGAATATCATTTTCCAATGAATTGTGGTAATCATTTGTTAACCATGAGAACAGCTTGAAACATTATAATCACTCAGGAATAACTACATGGGTGAACCCTCACCTACCACAGTGCAGTGACTTTGAAACGAAAAAAAATAGTGTAGTTATGTTTCATTGGTTTCTCACATTTTAGGTGTCACTGGCAATGTTACTTTGCAGCAAGACATCTATAATATCAAGTGGTTGTTTAAAGATCATAAAAGAAACTGAAATTAATTTCTTGCAAGTTCTACAAATGTGTCTGCTGCTGATGTATATATTCCGAGATGGGGAGGATTCACACTGCCAAGACTGGGTGGGTTTCTCCTGGCCCGATTCCTCCACTGAAAGAACGATGTCTTTTAAGGATAAATAAACCCATTTATAAATATGCTTGGTATCCAAAGTGCCACTTTTACTTCTGTCTTTTAACATACTCAGAAAATCAGAGTGTGATGTTGGTGCCTGTCCCCTCAGCGAAGCGCGATTCCACGTCCTCCCTTCAGAACAGTCCTTGTGCTGGGTGGGCAGTGCTGGTGCCCAGGGCTTTGCAGACCTGCCCTCTAAATATATTAGTGGAAATAATTACATCTGTTGTAGAGTACAAATGAAGTGTTAGGAGAACAGGATGGATTGTGAGCCATGGGAGGCAGATGGAGGTGTGGTGGGGAGAGGCTATCAGAGATACTCTGGTAGTTCTCATGTTCTCTGATGCAGAGACTACTTTGTTTTTAGCAAAGCAGGAAGTCCTTACAGAAGAAATGATGTGAACATACAAAATTTCTCACTGTCATGGAAACCATCTTGAGTCATAAAGATTACTAAATAAAAAAAGACCAAACTTAGTTTTCCTTTTCCTAGTTTTCTAAACAGCTTTTCAAAGCTTGTTTCACCAATGTGAATCAAGCATAGATTACTGACGTTCCTCACTGTGAGAAACACTGATAAATGAAAATGTCCACAAGTTAAAAGCCATATGTGATTGCACTGTCATCTTTAAATTCTCTATACGTAACAAAATTGTCAGAATGCAAATATGAGGCATTCTAGATCAAAGCAGTAAAAATATGAAGATATTATCCTAAAAATATACAGCGAATTATATTAATGATAAATATTTTAAATCCAGTGAAAGAAAAAAATCTATAGGAGTCATGCTATTTCAATAGGAGTTGTACACTGGGGTTTCAGTGTTCCAGATTATGCAAAATTTTCCTTTAATTAGAGGTGCCTAGCACTGAAATAATGAAAATGAAACATTTTATGTTATTTCTATGTGGTAATGGAATTAAGGGATTGTCATCTTTTTACAATATGCTTTTCTCAAAAAGTAGTAAAAGTGTTGGAAAAGCCATATTTTTGTTACAAATCAGAGATTGTACTGGGCTTCCTTTATTACAATGAAATTTGCTGACCTGAGAACTTAAGCACCGTTCAAAAGAATTGAATGTGTGCGTGCATATTTCTCTTCTTCCTCGTTAGATTTTTCTTAAATAATTGAATTTTGCATGTTTTATTGGAAACTGAGTCCTATGTGAGGGTCAGGGAGGTCCAAGCGGTCTGGATCAGAATGCAAAAACTGAATTGGGACTAGTCAAGGCCTTCTAATGTACTTAATATTTGCTTTGAGAGCTGCTAAAGTGTATTGTCAGACTAGTAGCATTGATATTGTATCCAAGTTGATAATTTGATTAATATTTCAGAGAAAAGCTTCTTAAACCTCTCTGACGTGATTGCTGGTAAGGTGGTGGTTGGGCCATGAGTGCGTGCTCAAGTCTGTCCCTGTGTCGGGGGCGCTCTCGGAGGCTGCCCACCACCAGAGCTGTGCCCCCAGTCTGCCTTTGCCTGTTGTTCTCGACGTTCTTCTGTCCTCCAGTTGTGACTGTGTGACTAAGCTGGAATGAACCTTTTCAAATGGGCATTTCCTATGTCCAGCCCCTGCCAAAAAGGCATTTTCCCTTTCGAAAAGATAAAGTTTCTCTCTGTTTGTAATTTGGCTGTGCATCAGTGGCTCTGCTGTAAAAAAGGTTAATGGAGAGACTGATGTGAGAGTTAGGCCAAGTCCCAGCTCTGCCTGCCCATGTGTGAGTAATGAGTTGAAATATTATTCCTGAATTACATGTTTCTGTCTGAGAGAGCCGTGTTTCTGAGACGTGGTGCCTCCAGTTGATGCTCTTCAGGCTGGCTCCTGCTTCACTGCCTCCTTATTTAGGGCTGTTTGGAAGAATGAAGATCTGGCCTAATATTAACAAGGATTTGCTGGAGACTGCATGCCAAATTAAAGGGGGAAAAATAAAATTAGTTTAGAGAGAAAATGTTTATTTGAAAGAGACCATGCAAGTTTTGTTTTTGCTGAGTACACGGTAATATGAGATATTGGGAGCCTAAGGTTTTAATGGTACTATGCACCTAAGGTACTAAAGAGTCTGTAAAAGTGTGTCCGGCCCTATAAAATAATTTTCCTAGTGGAGCTGGTACCAAGATAAATGACAGCCTCCAGTACTTGTCAGCTCTGTGGGCTCAGTCCTCTGGAGTGCAGCTGGAACTGCCACACCAGGAGGTTGATTATTGCCAATAGTCTCTGCTGTACATCTGCTTTTTTTGTTGTTGCCTTTTTTTTTTCCCCAAGTTAGGTCAGTGGCTGTCTTTTTGTCTCCTTCCTTCTCTGTTTCACATCTGTGTGCCGTAGGGATACATATTGAATGAACTGAGGAGAAATAAGGAAGAAAATCAGTAATCCTGGCTGATATCTCCAGAGTTATCACTAACAGGTTAGATGACTTCTGTGGTAGGAGATTTTAGGGAGTTATTGTTGACTGGTTGCTCTTGTGTATCCTTTTTTTTTTTTTTTAGGCTATATTAACGGTAAATATGAAGATTGACATTCACTGTTTCTGTTTTGGGAAGGGTTCACTGATTCAGCTTCTTAAGAGCAGCAAATGAGTTTGGTTAGAGGGTAGAAAGCCTTTTGTTGCAAGCTCTCTGTGAGTAGGTCAGTAATACCACCCATAGGCTAAACCAAAAGCATCATGCTTACTTGCTACTTGCTTAATAATTAAATGAGCTTCTCATTTCAGTCACAGTATCTAACATAAGCTGAATCCAGCAAGCCCACCAGCTGTGTACTTGCTTGCAGAAAGTTACTGCTATGATGTTGCACTGAATTTCTCCCAGTCATCCCAGTCTTATTAATGCCTCAGTGTGGCATAAAGCTTCATTCATTATTCATAATAATCCAGTCAGAGGGCACTCTGAGACCTGATAAATTCTCACCTAAATGACAACAGCTGACAGGGCCTAGGGTTTTATAGCCTTTCTCTTGCCATAGCAAGGTGCTGTGGGCAAAGGTCCAGAATGATCCTCTACTAATGACCACTGTGATATATGAGCAGCTGCTGATTTTCTGACACAAAGTCTACTCTGCTGAGCATCCAACCCACCAGCCGTGAGCAGCGGATAAATATCTGACAGACAATATACTTCAAGAACAGATCACGAAAAAAATCTGTCTCAGGTGGGAGAGAATAAAAGGGTTAATCCTGTGCTGGAGCACTGCAACATCAACAACAACAAAAATATCCTGGGGGCAAAAAGAAATAATCAGAAGTCTGTAAATTCTGCCTGTGCTGATGTGGAAATGAGAATACTATTCCTACTTCTGAAAACTCTTCCTTTCTGGCCCCCAGAGGGTTGAATAATCATGACTTTAGAAGCCTGTAAATTGCTTTATAAAAATCAATAATCATCTGCTGAAGGATATTAATTGCACTTTTTCACAAAGGGGAAAAGCTTCATAATATTTTATTGGTTTTTAATGGGCTCTTTGATACCACAGGAGGTAAGTGAAAAGCCTCTTTCTTTTGTTCAGGCACAGATCTAGCTTTTCAAAGGAACGTATGTACCTATTTGAGTTTTAACTTCTCCCTTGTGTTGTGGGTTCAAATTAAAAGCAGGTGGAGTCCTTTTGTTTAGCCCTTCTGTTTTACTTTCAATGGGGAATAATTCTCTATTATATCATCTTACCTTTTCTAAGTTATATTGATAAATGTATGTCTTTTCCTGAGTTGCATTGCCGTGCAAATTGAGGGGTTAATTCTGAAAGTTTGACCTTATTGACATATAGCAGAAAAAAAAAAAAAAATCAAGCTCCAAGTGTTTCAAAAAGATTCAGGACTGACTAGGCCAAGTCAGATATCTTTTGCTTCTTAAAGTAAGTGTAGTGAGTACTCAATTTTCACTGTGCTTCATCCTTGCTTTGGAAGAATAAGCCTTTGAGGCTGTTTAAGGGTGCCATTATTGCATTTTCCACGTGCACAGTGTTGGGTGTCTAGGCAAGGGGGGGACAATTGGTTGTTCTGAATAAGAGCTTTGCTCGATATGACTTTGTCCACTCCATTTAGCACCACTCAAGTGGTAATAACAGGCTGTCCTGGCCTGAAATCGTAGAGAGCTGGAGGTGAAAAGGCGGCCTTTGCATGGATGAAGTTCAAGGCTGGAAATTATGTTTTTCCAATGGTGTGTTTTGACCCTAATCTCTCCAGAATTTGTGCCACAGTAACAGAGATCCACGAGGTCAATGAGAATGTTTTCCCCTCTTCCCTCCCCGTGGCACCTTCTTGTGAGTTAATGGAGACATGGAGTCTGCCTGGCTCCCAGACTGAACCAGCAGGTAGGATACCACCAGACAAAAGTCAGGTTAGAGGAGGTGGGTCAGGTCTGGCACTGATTGTTATGCTCACGTTATGTATAAAACGCTGTGGCTGCTGGAGTAGTTCAGGACTCAACCACTGACAGCTACTTTCATTGCTCTGGTGCTGCAGCAGTGCGGCATCTTTTGGGACCAGACTTTCAGGGCAGAAGGCCGCAGAACTTTACCATCTGCTGGAATGATAGGAAAGCTTGATTTTCCTTGTCAGAAGTAATTCTGGCAACCTTATTTGGTCTTGTTTTGATAACAAGTGTTTTTAGTATTTCTATTAAAAGTGACACAGACTATTTACAAATGAGGTGTGCCTGAACTATATGAAATTTAAACATATTCCAGGCAAGTTTAGGCTTTGTTGTGTGCAATAGCTTGGTGAAAGCATTCCTGGAATCTCCTATGGTTGCTGGAGCAACTTGTAACAGTAACCAAAACATTTGTCACTCTTGCTGGGCTCTCTGTCAGCCTCCTCAGACACTTACTCCTTCTTTCCCTTATTTTCCAGTAGAAATAAACAAAGTATGACCTTTACTTAGGGTGACCCACATCAGTCAGAATACTGACTTGTTCAAGACAGACTGACATGCGATTTGTCAGGCCAAGCCATTGGGTTTTGTAGTTGTCCTGTGTTGTCTTCACCGATGTCTTAGTTCCTTCTCCTTCTTGCTGCTCCCATGGATGAACACAGTTGGTCAATGCATTCTTTGCTTGGAGCGTTAGGAAGGTGATGGGACAGTGTTCTGATGGATGTGGTAGACCAAGGAAGACTTTTTCTTGTTATTTTTTCTTGTTAAAGTAGAATAGAAAGGTATGCCATTAATACTCATGGACATGGAGAATTGCCTGGATGATTTTTTCCTTTTTTGACTGTACAGGTGAAATCACCCACAGTAGAGGATTTTCTCACTCAAGTGCCTGTCACTGAATGTTTCCTAAGTTGCTAACAATGCCATTTTCTATCTGGGTATTTACTATTACAATTTTTCAAATGCTTTTCTACTTAAATGTGAAAACAATAGTTTTCTTTGTGGTTTTGTGGCTTAGTTTGGGGGGCTTGTGGTTTGGTTTTGGTGGTTGTTGTTGCATGTTCCATTCCATCTTCCTGAAGGACCTGGAAGTTCCTTTTGTTTAGTTAACTCAAAATTTTCCACTCCCATAAGCAAGAGCAGACAAAATAGGGAATGGGTCTACAAGATACTGTAAAAAACAAACTAAAAAGCATTGCAAAATAACTTTAATAGAAAATAACACTGGATTTGTAAATTCATTAATTGTAGCCTATGCTTTTGAAAATCAAGCTCTGTATTTAAATGTGAACATTCATAGAATCGTGGAATGATTCATACTGGAAGGGATCTTCAAGATCATTTGGTTCCCGTTCCCCTGCCATGGGCAGGGACACCTTCCACCTTCCACTAGACCAGGTTGCTCAAAGCCCTGTCCAACCTGGCCTTGATTCATTCACTTGCCTTTTGTTAAAAATTTTGTTCAAAGATCTGAAGTTTTCCTATGAAGTCATTTAATAAAAATTAATGAAAGAGAACAAAAGAGGAGAGAAAACAAAACTCATCAAAGATGTACTCAGAGGGAGAAGAGAGTTCTTTAATGGTCCCTTGAGAGTGAAGATTTTATCCCATCCTGCAGGTGTTGTGTGTACCATGGTGCAGGAAATAAGTGACTTGACTTCTCTTCTTCTCTGACTTACGGTAGGAGTCCCTGCAGAGAGTTAATGGTAAATATTTAACAAGGGGAACTCCCCTTTTCTTTTATGATCTCATATTTTGTAAACTGCTTAATGGAATAAGGAAACAACATTTCCCTTCGGTTAAAGCCCTTGATTCCTTACAACTGGGAGTTCTGTTCCTCAGCCTTTTCCACTGCAGGGCTCTCCCAGAAGGCAGTTTGGTTTGCCCCAAGTGAAAAAAAAAAACAACAAAAAACCACCACATTTTTTTGACAGGAAGGAAACTATTCACAGCTAGTCGTCTCACAATTAAAGGAACAAAACCAGCTACTTTAACAAGCTGGAGACAATATTTTTAATTTTGGTCAGTTGTAGAGCTCCTCTTAAGACTACTCAGCTATTTAACACAGTTCTTTAATGTGCTCATGGAATGAACTCAGTCACACAGTGGTTCCCACCTTGACATGTAATGAACCCAAGCAAATATTATGTGGGACTGCATAGCATTGTGTCACTATAATTTTCAGTTAAATTAAAACTTTTGAGTGAGGTTGCTGTACCAGAGAAATCAAATATTTCTGGGGTGTCCTCAGATATCCCTGTCCATCTGTGGCCTCCCCATGTGGATTTTTGTGTATGTGTTCTCTCATTGCCATCCCAAGCACAGAGTGCTGGAAAAGACATTGTTTCAATGTGCCATGGTAGTTAAGAGCTGTAGCTAGTTAAGAGACCAGGGAAATTCCTGGCACCCATAGACTGCCTCCTGCCATTTAAATGAGCACCTGTGTGTGCCGTGTTTTGTTGTTTTCTGGGAAGCCATTGCACAACATCCATGCACAAGCTCTGCTGCAGCTGAGCGTTTTAAGTACATGACAAACACGGTGCTGCTTCCAGCTCCCGGTGGTGTGCAAGCATTAGCCTGTACTCTTGGCCTGTGTGGGTCCATGGCTCCTGGGGGATAGGGAGCTTATACCACAGTGATCTGAAGCTGCAACACAGACGAGCAAACTGATCACACACAGGTGAAAGCATTGCTCACATATAGGTCACAATTTATGTAGCAGATACCATAGTTTTCTCTACTGTATGGAAGAAAATATGGCATAAAAATTGAGTTCTGAATTGTCCCAAAGTGATAGCTGGTCAATATGAGCGGGTGCTTCCCTGGCTCCTGACTGTTACCAGAGGTGGGATTGCTTGAAGTTAGGCTCTCCAGTGTCATGTAGTTTGACAGAGTATATCTGGGTGATCAAATACACCAGTGTCTCACTTTGGTGGTCTTGTGGGGGAGTTGCTTGTTTTTGTTTTCTGTACCATGGTACTGTGCAGTGCCGTGACTGGCGAGCTGTGCTTTTTGTGCTGTGGGTGAATGAGGACTTCTCATTTTGAATTCAAGGTTCTGGGAGATAAAAAGGCAAGTATTTTTTGACAGTTCTGTGGTTTGTCTCTAGGCACATTGGGTGCTGATTTTCATTCCGGTACATCAAGGCAACTGTCTGAACTACAATCCAAACAGAAATTCCTTCAACAACAAACCAATAATATTACATGTAGTTCCAGTTGTTCACACTTTCTTGTGCTCTGTCTTTCCATGATATCTCACGTCCCCAACCCACTGCCTTGGGCTAATAGTTTGTAACAAAGCTCAATCTCTAAAATGTCCTATATAAATGGAGAAGGGAAGATCATAAAAGAGAAAGATGAAAACATTTACCATTCCAGCTCCCGCACTCAGAGTCTCTCTTGAGTTTCCTGATTCATCAGCCGGTTAGGAGGGCACGCAGTCACCCATGCTGCCTGGCTGCTGTTGCTCTCTCCAATGCTACAGGGTGCCATTCATCACAGACTGCTAGCTGAAGGATACGGTGTCAATGCTGGCAATTGATCCAAGAAAACCTGCACACGTTATTGTACCTCACTAAGGGCCCTGTTCTTTTCTGCTTTTCCCTGTAACTGAAAAAAAATTAACCCGTGAGGTTTTTTTGTTCGGGTTGGAACAGGGAAAATAATATCTGTAGGGGGAGGAAATATTCTGTGCTCACCCCATCCTGATGTCCTAATCTTTATTTAAGGCTGTAAATTAGGAGGGAAAAAAGAAAAGAAGAAAAAAGAGTATTTGCTGTCTTCTAGCGTATCTGATTGAGAAGAAAGGAGATTTACAGGGATTATCAGCTTGTAATAGTATATATTCATATGATAAAATTGAATTACCCAGAAGACAAAAGAAATACTTGAGATACAGCATTCATCTTTTGTGCCACCATGTGCATTCATGTGTTACATCTTGGGGCAAATCACAGGCAAGTTTGGGGGCAAGGAAGGGGAGGGGGTGGGTGTGGGGAGGGAAATCTTGCTTTTCCTAGGTCAGCAACCCTGGATGTAATCGTTCACAGTAACACACTGTGCAGTACCCACTCATTCAGACCCACAGGCATATTCATGAAATAAGGTACTATTAAACAGGAGCTTATGTTTTGTGTTTGGAAATCTGGAAGTGAGAAACGAAAGATTCTTTGGTAATTGGACTCCTTTGGAGGGGGATGAAAAATGTGAATGCAGACAGTCTATAGGGCACTAATTTGTCCATCCCAAGTCAACGCACTTTGGTGTCCACTGGCTTAGGTATGTGCTTACTTTCAAGTAATTTGCTGAATCAGGATTGTAGGCAGTGTCCTGTCTCTGGTCCCATAAGGTACAGTACCAAAGCAGGAAGTCAGGCAATTTTGAGAGGTTTTCTTTATAGCAAGCATTACATTTTTATTGGGGTTTTCATTGAAAAATCTCAGCAAGCTAAGCTACAGTGATTAATTAAATTTTACAGCTACCCTGTGCACTAAGTAAACACCGCATTATTATTTTGTGCTTTAATAAATAGCAAATGTGGGATGCGGAAGGGAAAGGATTTAGAAGTGTATCCAATCAGTTGGGGTGACTCCTTCCCTTATTTTAATCTCCCCTTGGACGCCTGGTAGGATCAGGATTGCTTTTTTTGGTAACTAGAGTCAGATGGACTTCATCCTCAGTGTGCTGTAGATCAGAAGTAAATTCCCAGAAGACAACCAGAACAGATATAAATCCAATCCAAACGAGAGAGCAAAGTCCCTTTGTAAATGTTAAGCTTTTTCACTTCTTTTCTCCCTAAAATGAGCAGATTTTGAAGCTCTGTAATCAGCATGACTTTAGCCCCAAGGATACAGGTCTGAGTAGCAGATGCTGGGGAAGCCTTTGTGCTTTGCTGGACATAGGCTGTACCTCAGTATAACCTACCCTTGCTAACTCTTAAAGAACAGGGACATCCTTTCTTGCCTGCCTGTGTTTAGGGTATGAAAGGTGGGTGAGAGAGAGCTCCCACATAACATGTGTTGGAGGAAGGGCAGACATGGGGATTCTTTTGGCTCAGCAGATTCTGTGTGTAGAAGTCTTTGAATAGAGTAAGGTCCTGCCACCTTGAGAGGAATACAGGGGAATTAGCAAAATACCACCAAAACCAAACAAAGAAAGGAGAAAACAACAAAAAAGGATGTTGAATGTTTCAGAAATAAAATTAATCTTTTCGCCATAGCCTTTTTGTAATAAGACAAGTGTACCAGATGAGAAAACTGTTTTAGCTGAACTTTGTACTGTTATGTATGATTTCTTAGGAAAACAGAAAATATTCTAAATGAGCATCACGTTTCTGGCATGGGTGGTTATCTAGGGGTGGGTATCAAAAGTTTGCATGGGCTTGGAAGGGAGCTGAGCACATGCTAGAAGGAAAGCTTCACTAAAGGCTCTTCAATACAAGAGCACAAAGGCCATTTACAGAAAAAGGAAGGTCAGCCTCTCATCTGACCAGGTATGGTGGTTGTTCATGTACATGGATAATATCCTGCATCTTGCAATAGATTCTGTACAGTCCTTGCCTCCATGAGGAAAGAGTTATGCTTTTGGTTTAATTATTGCAAATAACAACTTCAGCTGAACTTACGTGAAAGAGAGTGGCCAGTCTGGAGGTGCTTCTTTTTATTTCCTAGCTGGAATTCCAACCTGCAGACTCTTTATGAAATAGAAGAAAAGCAAAGTTCTACCCCAACATGTGCTCTTAGCTCAGCTGTAGAGACCTTTGGATAGGTTTTATTCTTTAAGGAAGCAGATGCCTAGGTGGATGTAATCAGCTTTCATCCAGTGACTTTCTTTGCTGTGAGTGCAGCAAACTGGTGCTGTCTGTGGGGCCATTATGCTTTGCAGATAGTGTTTGCCTCTGTCAGCCAAAGGAAACATCTTCTGGCAGAGCCACCTGAACTGCATTGCAGCTGGAAGCATTACTTACATTTAGCTCACTGAAACAGCATTCCTGTTTTTGGGAGTGGTTTCTGTGGAACTCCCTATCATGTTGGTCCATCACCAGGCTGGCCTGGCCTCTCCGGAACTGCTGCTTTCCTACACATTTTATTTTTTTTCCCCCCTGTTTGTTGGACTTGGATGTACTTCCAGAAAGCCCTGTGTGCCATGGCAGAGAAGCACATGGAAAGATGGAAAGGAATTTCAGAAAGCATAGGAAAACTAATTCCTTTGTTGAGTGCAGCTTTATCAGTGTGTGGAAAGTTGTTTTTATTCTGAACTTTGGTAACTCGTGATTGCAGGTTAATTGCAGTAATGGATATGCATTGTTATGGCACTGGTTCAGGTAGAGAGTTCGGAGGTGCAGACCCCTTCCAGGAAGGCTGGGAACAGAGGGAAGGAGAAGGGCTGCAGCTGGCTGTGAACAAGAAGCTTGCAGGCATGACTGGGGGGGAGAGAAGGAGGCAATATGGAGTAAAGATCTGAAGTCAGATCCTGGTTTCCATGGGATGCAGGCAGGCACAGGGGCTGGTTCTGATTGCTTTTTTCTGCAGGAGATGCAAGGGACCAGTGGGATCACAGATACAGGGACAAGCGTCCCCCAGATGGCAAAGGGCCAAGAGATCCTGAACGTGGGAGGACTTGGCAGCATCACAGTGGAATTACAACTCTCATTTGTCTGAGCTCTGTAGGTGAACTGCTGGAATTCAGAATGACTATGGAAAAGCAGGCTCTGAAATGTGGCAGAGACAGTTTTGGAAAATGCAAGGCCCAGCCATCGGGTTTGACTAGCAAAACTGTTTTTTGGGAGGGCAGGGAATTTTTCAAATAGGAAATTGCCACTGAGATCATTCTGGCCATGCTTTAATATCTTGGATTTACCTAATTGAAATGTTGTTTTCCATTTTGGTTGGTTATGCTCTCATTCATTCACTGTCCTAATGCAGTGTTTGAGGCTGAGTTTTACTGAGATGTGACCCCAAGCTGACTGGCGCTTAGGACCAAATGGAGTGAGTGAGTCCTTTGCTTTTTCAGTAGGAAATTTGAGAGCCTTAATTATTTAAACCTGGAAAACATCAGAGAATGCATATTAAAAGTTGTTTATGAAGTGAAAGATGGTTCTCAAAGTGCTCTCTCCTGTTCACCTCCTGTGGGGATGTGACTGCCCAGAAGTGTCTCACTTGTTACAGGCACTGCAGGGCTGAACCTGGAGAGATGTGTTTTCCCTCACGAGTCTGTGTGACCTCTGTGATTTTTTGGATCCAGGTTTCCTGGGCAGCCTTGGGAATGCCACACCAAATCTTTTTACTTGTTTTGAATTGGCTTTGGCTGCTCAGAGCCTGGTAATGTGGTACCATCTGCCTGGCTTATTGAATGTGTGAGGGTGTATAGCTGCTCTGGGAAAAAGGGACATATGGAAAATGATAGTTGGTGAATCCCAGGAAAGAAAAGTCACGGGAAACCACCTAATTACCAAGGCTTAATAGCCACTGAATCGACAGTAAGGAGCTTGGTCCTGAGGTCCTGTGGCATAAATGCGTGATTACGTTAACGCCCCACTGCTACTGGGATACTTTTGTGTTTACCGGCCTTTCTCCCTTATTGCTAGAGGCCTTCAAATCCCAGATAGTCAAAATCTCTATTCAGTGCTGCCTGCTGGGCGTTTAACAAGGGTCCTTGTAACGGGACCCAGTACAAGTACAAACATGAATGAAGAGTGCAGGGGCCACCAGAGCACCACAGGCTGCAAGGTAGCCAAATGGAGGCAGCCGCAGAAAAGCAGGATAAAGTAGACAATGACCCTCAGTGCCTCAAGGCATTGCTTCAAAAGGTGTCAACACCAATTAAATTGTAAAGGCTCTGTCAGCTTCTGAAAAGTTATCTAGGCAGGGACAGAAAGTACAGAATCAAAGGGACTGCAATGAGGTTTTGTGTGTCTGGCAGCAGAGCGGGCGTACACATGCTCCTGGCAGTGTGGGATCCGGCTGGGAGCCTCCCAAAGGCAGAGCCATGCTTGGGGTGGAAAGGAGGCAAGACAGCTAGTGTGGGGTCTCCTGCGCCATTGGTTTGTATCAACAGTGGGGGGAGTGTTTAATAACATGAACCTGCGTTGGTTAAAGAAGAAGCTGAACATTTCTCCCCTGTCTCAGGGATTAATACATTTGAGAGCTGGATGCAGTGTCTTCCCGAGTAAATGCGCTTTCTGTGTGCTCTGAGTGTTTTCAATTTCCTTGTAATAAATAGCAGCTCTCGAATTTGTTCTATTTGTTTCTGTATAAAATTGCTCATTAGAAAAGGAAGTGGTGTGTTAGCAGCTGATTTCTTTTTGCGGTTAGACATGTACAACTCTTAAATTCTCATGCTGTCTTTCCCCTTTACTTATGGGACTGTGACAGTCTCATCCTGTTTTTAAAATGGTTGGAGGTGCAGGGTGGAGGTACATGTAGGCATTACTGTGCCCCTTGTTGATGAGGTTGTAGTGATGCACACACATGAGTATCATGGTCTTTTCAATGCCACAGTCGAGCTGTGGAGTCTAAGGCACAGTGAAAGGGAGTGAATACTCAGTTTGGTGCTATTATGTGGTAAGGGGGGGACAAACATGTCTTCTGCATGTAGTGCCTAAATTTCTGTGTAAAAAGGTAAAATGCTTCATATATAAAACAGATGAAATTTTTTGTGCTTGAAGAGAGCTTCTAACTCCAATATTTATTCTTGTTTGCTCACAAAAAACCCTGCAAAAAACTGTTTATGCTCTCTTTGAAACACAATTTAAAATGTGAATTAAAACAAGGAATTCATATTGTTGCTTTTAGTCTTAGAGTTTGCTTACAAAGCATTGTTATGGTAATTTGAATGGCAGAATGATGTTATTAACTCATCTTTGTAGGTATACACAGCAAATCATGGTTCATTTTTTTTGTACAGTGGGTTCTGTATAGGGTATTTTGCCAAATCCACATTGGTATAGTAACAAATTGTTTAATGAAGAAATTGATTTGGGAGGAGGAATCTGGTTTCAAAGGTTTAAGAATACTGTTTAAATGAGAAGATATAAAACTAATGACTTCTTGCTGCATTATATTAAAGCCTTTTCCAGAAAAGTAGGCAATATAAAAGCAACAACGAAAATTGCTGGAATACATTCGCCTACCTATGGATAAGTTTTTTCCTCTGACTAGAAGTTTAGACATTGTTTATTTTTCCATATCTGATTAATATCATGTTTTTATAATTCTTAGCATTCTTAAATGTCCCAATGCCATGAAAACCAAAAGGGCACTTTCTGATAAAGTTGAAGGATGTGTCAGAAATGTTCTGAGTCTCTCCTTTTGAGTAAGAGCTCAGTTTAGCAATTAGAATCTTCTGAACCTGGAGCAGAAGTACTTTGGGGGTGGGTAGGAAGTTGGGCTATATGGAGCAGTGTTAGGCAAATGGCAGAGGAAGGGTGCTGAGGATCCCCTTCTCTGGCCTTGCCAAGACCACACACTTCCTGGTGACGGAGAGGGGAGCAGGTGTATTTCATACCACCCGTGAGGAGGATTTCATGAGTAGTTTTGGGCAGTCAGCCATGCCCCATGGCTGTCCCAGCTGTGCTAGTGGTGAGCAGCAGCTGGGTGGGCTTTGGCACAAATACCTAGCTGATCTCTGAAATCCATCACTGAGCGGCACTGAGGAGGGGAAGAGCCTGTGTCTTTCCCCACTCTTAAGGAAGAGCTGGCAGGGGAAGCTGGTCTTGGCAGTAGATTTCTGTGTGTGTGTGAGGATTTCCAGGCTTTGCATAGGAGTCAGGACAAGCTTTTGGGACTGGCACCTGAGGCAGCACCTAGTGCTGTAAGCAGTTGAAATGCACAGGAGAGTTGTGAGGACGCATGTGTGTATACAGCAAGGAGGCTGGGAGGGAAACAGGAGTGTGCTTGGGCAGATCCTGATTAGTATTTCTCCAGAAATGATGATGAAAGACTGAGCTATGCTTTGTTTTGGGAATGAAGACAGTTAACGTGCCAGAGCTGCCACATCTGCAGTCACCAGAGCTGCTATTGGTGAGTTGCTTCCCACAGGTGTAACTCAATAAGAAGTGATAGCAAAGGGGGATAATCACTCCAGTTGTAACTCGGTACCAATTTCATCCTGCCCATTTGTCAACTGTTGCTAGGTAGCTGCCCGGTGGGAGTGGAGAAGTGGGACTTTTTTTTTTCCACCACTCTTAAAACAGTGTATTGGAAATTGCAATGTTCTTCTGTGCCAATAGGGAGAACATGTCCCAGTGTTGCTCTGCCACCAAAGGGAAGCGTGACTGCAAGCCAGGCTGTACTCCTGTCAGCCTCCCTGCCTGGGAGATGGCACGAATGCTGCAGCACATCTCTGAACTGTCCATAAACAAGTTTTAGAAGCCTTCTCCAATTTACAGAAGAAAATTAATAGTGTGCAGAAGGCCACCTGATCGTGGCAGGAAAGTAAAAATTAGTGAGGTTTTGCTGTGGTTTGGGGCAGAGTTCCTCCATCTAATGCTGGTTTGCTTTGTACTGATTAATTTTTCATGTAGAACAAAAGAGCTCAAAAAGAAGTTATTTCCATACAGTGTTTTACTCTATGAGGCGAAAGCATTGGAGAGTGAGAACCTCAATTTTTTTTTTCCTAAAAACACAATCAACGTTGCAATTTACACCTTTCTGTGGACATTGAAACAAATTGTGCAAAGAGATCGTGATTTTACCACAAAGAAAATATAACGTTGCTCCTTTACAGAACGGTAGCAGTGCAGGCATTCCTCCAAGATTTATCAGAATTCACGCAGCTCTTTCTGGCGGTGAGAGGAGAAGCACGACTGTGTGTTGACTGTCCGCCGGCGGGCGGGGAGCGCTCCTGGGTGTCCGAGGGCTGCTCCGAGTCTGCCCTGCCTTTGTGCGGGTGTACAGCACAGAGCACATTTTACATGGCTGAGCGCATTGTAAACTCTGTCACTTCAGGGTATCGCCCACTTAAACAACATCCTCATCATTTTTCTTAGGAAATGATCTGAGACAAAATATTGAATTATTTAGAGTACCGCTGGGAGAGGGAATTGATTCCTTGCTGTATCAGAGAGAAATAGCTGCTCTTTTGAGGCTTGATCCAAAGCCTGGAGAAGTCAATGAGAATCTTTCCATTGATTTCAATAGGCTTTAGATCATGTGCTTATTCACTCATCAACTATTTCTCTTTAGTTCGAACAAAACAATGCAGCCTTTCATTGCAAGATACTCAGTTTGCTGTACCTAAAAGAAATGCATTCTGTCCCATTCTGCTGAATATAAAAATCACTTATGGCCTGATGAAATAAGTAAGGAGCAAACAGCTTTTTAACATTGCTGAAACTTGAATTTATGCCCTATGCATTTGGAATTTTTGTAACGTGCACAACTACCTCTGTATGCAAATTTTAAACTCAATATGTGATCTTGTGGTAATGTTTTCTTTCTTTGCAATTAATTCCTTTCGTTTGGAGTAAGAATATCTATCCTACTTTTCTTCCTAGGCTTTCAGATGTGTTTCAGCCTCTTTGCTGCCAAAGGAAAAAGTAGGGTATGCTTTCGTTAGTTTCCAGTTCTTATCCTGTTTCTGGGAAAGTCAAAATGCAGCACCTATGTTGGAAAGCACTGAAGTTTTCCATTTTGACACAAAGTCTGAAAGGAGTATCCAAACTACGCAAGGCTTCTGCAGCTGCCAGCAGCTTTTCCAACAGCCTCTTTAAAAAAGAGATGCAAATGTTATTTTCTTGAATGTCTGACTTACATCTTCGCTTTCCTCAGGCCGTGCATATTCAACCAAAGTTTAGCCACCTGAAAGCAGCACCACTCCTTTGTGTGCTTTCACAAGGGAGCCTGAAAGCAGGTCCACAGTCCAGTCTCACTTTGCCACCTTTATAAAATGACCCCAAAATGGACCTAACAGAAAACAAGTAATAGGAAAATAAATATCAGTGAGTGCCACAGATGACTTTTGACCTCTTAGGTTGCTCTAGAGTCAGGAGGGAGGCAGACTCCTTGTTGGCCACTGGCAGTGTACCTACTTGTGAGCTCAGGCTGCAGAACACACCTGAGGGCTCTTCCAAAGTTGGTGGAAATACAGTTGAGTGTAATTTCGATGAAGAGAACACCCTTGTTCAGTGGCTCAGCCTGTAGGAACTGCTGAGGGCTTGCAGCAGGGTCCAGCTGCCAGGGCAAGCCTTAACCCCAGTGAGGGGGCCAGAGCTCTGCACAGCACCGGCCTTGTAGCAAGAAACACATATTATGGGATTACATTATGTTTTTCAGGAGAGCAATTTTTTTGCTTTAATAATTCAATATTTTTGGTATGTTTTTCTTCTTGTCTTAAAGAAAGTATTTTCAGCTATATATGCTTTTCCTCATCCAGAGGGACTTCTAACCAGCAGATTTATAGTACTCCCAATAACGTCACTCAGAAAATGGGTTGTATCATATTGTAAACATTTCATAACGTAAAGAAATCATGAAAGCAGGATGAGGTTATCACAGCAGGTACAGGGCCAGTGTGCTGAACCACCACCCGTGAAGATTGCTGCTTTTGGGAGCTATCTCCACAGTCAAAGGCTGGTGAACAATTATGTTCACTTTATTTTCTTTTTTTTTATTGTTGATATTGCCCTATGATGTCTACCTAGTAGATTAATGTGAAGGCTGGACGGGGTTGAGGTTATTTTTATTTGTAAGATATCTGAGGCAAGAGTTGAAAGAAGAGAAACAGAGCATAATTTCACAAAAATGCCAGTCAATTTTCATAGCCAGAGGGTTTCTGTCAGGGAAAAGGAGAAATAATGGCTTATATAAAATTCCAAAGTTTCATAAATATTAACAAATACCAAAATATCCACCAGAATCAGTCACAGAATCAGTAACAGAAGCACATTTAAATCTTGGCACAAGTTCTACTGAAGGCAGACTGATTGCTTGCACTGATTTTTTTGGGGGAAGGATGAGACCGGCGGAGATCTTGTCAAGGATTTTGCAAAAGAAACCAAGAGATTCCAGCTAGCAGCCCTTTCAGCTTCGCAGCCACAGGGCAAGGCGTGGAGGCTGTAATATTGAGAGACATGGCTGAGAAATTCTAATAGCCATTTTGGGGGGAATTTATCCCCTTCCTTTGTTAGTGAACTTCATCCCTCAGCTAAGAGCTAGCAGAGAGCTTGTTTCATATTTCACGTGGGGTTTGGTGCTGCAGAGACATGGTGCTGCGTTATAGCCTACTAGCAGGAAATAAGCATATTGACAGCTTATCAATTTAGCAACGTGAAGGGAAAGTGTTCTTGAGGCAAATGACTCTTCTTTGGGTAGGATAATTAAACTTTGAAACCCTAAACTTGCCAGAATGTGATTATTAAGGCAAGTGAAACGAGCAGGATATAAACTGTTCAATAGCACAGTAATATTATAGAAGGTTTAATTTTAAATGTTTTTAATTAAACTCAGAACTGAACAGATTTGGTTTTTAAAAAATTCTTTAGTGTTTGAGAAGATGATTATTTCTGTTACCTCTTTAAATTTGTAACTTATTGACAGGAATCTTTGTGATTTTTGTAGTTGCTCAAATATTTCTCTTTAAGTAGGTTGATAGTTGCACAGATGAGAGGGGCAGTTTCTTTCCAAGAGCAAGGACAAGAGCAGTTGTGGCAAGAGAGAGTGGTGGGTTTATTTTCCTGCCCCGTTCCTGCATAAGCCATCTCTTTCCCCTTGCTTAGTCCCCTTATAGAGATTAAGGAGAGCAGAACAGCTTTAAAAACAAGCTGACAAACCTGGTTTCCAGGCTACCTTTATTCTGAGAGTTATTTTCCCCCAAATAATTGTCTTTTATTAAAAATTCTCTGTCAATTCTGGTGACAAAAGTTTGCAGCATTTGAATGAACGTGGATACATAACCAGACGGAAGTTAGAGCAAATTAGCTTTATTATAAAACTTGATTTATTATTTCCTTGAAATATGAGAGTAAGAAGAGGATTACAAGACTTAAAAATTTGGAGATGTGCATGTGTGTGTGGTTAACTAGTAAGGAGTCGAACTGGATTTACTGTGAGTCATCAGGGTTGGCTGAGACCGAGTCAGGTCGGTGCCACCGGCTCTGCTGAAACCTCCTTTTTGGATAAGAGCCTTCAGGGCTGGGTAGTTCCTGAGTCTCATGACAGCACATAACCAGTTCTCTTATTTGGTTGCTTGTAAAATTTCCTATAAAAGAAAGCATTCAGAGCATTGAATGGAATTAAAAATCTGTCAGTGAATGATATTTTTGTCAATACAGAAAAAAACTGAAAGATATTACACTCAGAGACATGTTTCATCTTTAATTTTTGTCTTTATTTATTTGACTGTATTTATAAACTTCAGTAAGACTGTGATTAGCCCTGGCTGTTTACATATCTTGACAGATATTGATAGATATCCATTTTTGTTATCCGTTTGTAAGCTTAAAATGTTAAATAAATGAACTGAAAACTGGGTATTTCTTTTACTAGTGCCTACCATATGTTTATAATTGGTAAGCTGAAAAGATACCTAGGTTTCTTTTATTTGTATTTTTTTAGGAAAGTGTTTCTCTCTGTGGTTGTAGACATTAATTTTTTAGTTAGATTTCTGGTTTTAAGTTAAAATAGTGCCAGGCAATCTGACAGGAATTTTGATAGGGATGCAGTTCCCTTTAGTTCCTTCCTTCCCATATAGAGTTAAATTTTACTCTCAGTTACTTTAAAGATATTAATACCTCTATATCAAAGAGAACTGTGTTGATTTAACTATGGAGTTTTGGGGATTTTTTTGCATATAGAAAAGAAATTAAATGGAGAAAGTTTAAGAAACCCTTGTTGAATAGATGGTTCACAATTAACAGCCGTGATTTTGCCTGTGAACAGTGGTTAAAATTCTGCGTTGTGGTTGTTGGTTATTAGAGTATTTTTTTGCTCAATCATCTGTTTCATTTTATTGTCTTAAATGCAATTATTTTCATTAAAATCCGCAATTAATGAGTTTGCGGAGTTGAGATGACTTGATCTTGGAAAATAGTTCATAATTACAAGTATGCCTTGATCCATCCTCCTATTTTGGACAAGTTCAGCTTGAAAATTTTCCTTATTATTTGTTGATTAATAACATTCGGATCAGGTTGAGTCAACACTGGTGATTTAGACCCACTGCAGTTTTCAAAAATATGACACTGAATTTTTTTGCTGCTGGTGTCCATTTCTGGAAAGAGAACTGGATCATTAACTGGCGGGAAGTGGCATAGTTACGCTGAAAACAATTTTCACTAATTGATTATCTGGCTGATTCAATTTCCAGTCTTGGCTCTTGCTTGGACCAGATGCAATATTATCTCTCAATATAACTCATGGTTTAATTTGACTGAAAAGATATCCCTATGAAATTTCTATTTGTGCAACAGACCTAGGATTTATCTATCTATCTTGTTAAAATCTAAAATAAATCGTGGCAATCCCATCCCACATTCAGGAAAGTGTCCTATTTTTGGTCTCCATGCCAACTCTCTGGAGAAGTGTCTACTATTTTGTACCATCATTATGAGTACATTCTCTTGTTACAGATAATAAACCTGCTCTCCTTTCTGTCGCCCTAGTCTATTAATTTAAAAATTGTTTCATTTTTACAGCACTAATGTTATTCTCACCAGCTTGGCAACCCTGGGATAATAGCATAAATGAGTGAATTATTATTTTTGTTTAAGGCATTTCTAATTTTTAATTAAAAAGAAAAGTCAGACTCTTGCTGATCACCTACAGGATTGTGACTCTCCATGGTTACCTGTCACTCAAAGAGATCTAGCTCTGAGGAATGCTAATTAGCACTGTTAAAGCACTGGTAATTGAACTGTGGAGACAGCCTGCAGAAGGAGGCTGTTTGCATTCAGCACTGCTTTGCCATTTAAATGGACTAGTACAGTCATGAAGGTACGGTGGATAAAAGAGAAAAAAGCACTCAGGATGTAATTTTTCATTTTGACTTCAAAGTTGTTTACCAAAGCGTTTCCTAGAAACGAGTGCCCGTACCAAAAAAGTGTCATGTGTAGCAACTTCACTGACAACCTACGCCTAAAAAGTGCACAATGCCCTTCATCTCTTTCTGTTCTTGTTGCCTGGAGCAGCTGCTTGTAGCAGTGGAGCTTGAGATGCTGCCTGGGATGACCCACACTGCTTCCCGCGCACTGCTGGGGTTCCAAGCAAGAGATAAAAAACTAAGGAAGTACCCAATTTAAAACAAGTTGAAGAAAAACCCTGAAGGAAGCTAGTCTTCACGCTGTGGCTGATGACTCTTTTTCAGATGTTTGACTCCCAGTGTCGTGATATCCATTTGTCCCGGAATAATGCACCTTCCATCATGGTTTTTATGAGAATTTTTTAGAGGTTTGCTGAGGTGTGGCAGAATGTCTCTTGGTGCAGTAGAAGTGAAACCCAAGATCTGTATTACAAGGACAGGCTGATGGATTGACACCTTCAAATCAGCTCATTTTTTAATCTGAAGGTAAATACTCAGCATCTCTTGAAGATCTAATACTTTTCTTAAAAGTACCGCAAAAGTGAGGTAGCCATGTCATGTTGATCTAACATGTCCTTGTCATCTCTTTGCTTGTGCAATCTCTTTGTC
Source organism: Sclerurus mexicanus (assembly GCA_013396755.1). Taxonomy (NCBI): domain Eukaryota; kingdom Metazoa; phylum Chordata; class Aves; order Passeriformes; family Furnariidae; genus Sclerurus; species Sclerurus mexicanus. The sequence continues at coordinate 501,822 of VWZF01006575.1, forward strand.
TTTTTCCATTGTACAGCTTGATGTCTCAAACTATTCTCCATGCCTTCAAAGAGTTGCATGTTTGTTTAGTTTAGCAAATATGAGCAATCTCATTCCGAAGTATAAAGTCATGTGGTTACCTTGGTCTTCAGATCGTGATGCAACACTTAGGTGAGTCATACATTTAGATGCTTTGAAAATAATGAATACTGATTTTAAAATATGTTATTCAGCTAATAGAATCATAGAATTAGAATATTCTGGGTTGGGAGGGACCAGAGAAGATCACTGAAGTCCAGCTCGCGGCCCTGCACAGGACAACCCCAAGAATCACACCATGTGCCCAAGAGCATTGTCCGCATAGATGAAGCTGGATTTTTTCTGTTTATTAGATACATGTGTGCACATTTTACTATCTGTAAGATCATGAATTGATAATTTGATTATGTGAAGTGAATATTTGTAGCATTTGACACTATACTTTATTAAGCTGTGAATATTTCAGAAAGATGCTAACTTAAGCATTTCAGGATACTTTTGTGTTAAAAAGCTAAGATAATGCAGAAAGTTTCTAAGTGTTATCCTCACTGGTGACTTAAACTTGAAATCCCTTTTCTCTTAAATGTAAGGTCCTACCTATTCTCAATGGATAAAACTGACTCCAAATCTCAGTGAGTCCAGAACTTCATGTGGACATTTTAATGTGTGAGACTGTTAGATGGATAGCATGCAAGTGTTATCTTTATGTATCCCCACCTTTGTGCTTATTTATCCAAAACTGTTCTTGTGTGAGAAGTTAGCATTTTTTTAAAATTTTTGCTGCTTTGTGGAGAACAATATGGATGGACATTTTCCATGTTATGATTAGGAAAAAAAAAAAGGAAAGAAAAGAAAAAGAAAAATCGATATTTTCATGTTCCTGACTGACCTTAAGGACTGTGTGCCAGCATGTTCCTACCTTGCTCCATTCTTCCTGTTGGGATGCACTGGTGCATTCACCATGGGTTTTTTTTTTTCCTCACAGGCGTTTCACAGCATGCATCATTTCTTCTAGCCTGCTAACTGTGGCCTGTGCCAGCAGGATGGAGAAGGGCACACATACCTTTTTGCATGATTTATATAAATTTTAGGGGAAAAATTTATATCCCAAGGTGTGCTCATGAGTATAATAGCACATCACTGGTTTTTAATCTGAGTCATCTTGGACCATTTCCTTGGGAGCACTGGCTTTTTTGACCTATTTGCATGTTGAGTTTGAAGGGGGTACCATCTTTCTATCACTCATGTCAAGCTCTTATCTGTTTAGCCTTCATGTTTCTTGTGACTCTTTGTCTCTGAAATGCTTCAAGCATGCCAGGACCCCTGCAAAACGTGGGCAGGGTGCAGTGTGTATTCAGTACATGGTGTCGTGCAGGGTCCAGACCCAACGTGAAGGGCACAGGGCAGCCGAGCTCCTGATGGGGTATTTTGCAGCATGGCATGGTTCCCCCAGTTGTGATGTCAGGCCAACCAGTCCCCAGCGTGGAGCTTTCTGTCTGGTATTCCTCATGGGTGCTGTGGAGAGGCAGGGTGCTTGCTTTGCTACTTCTCACTGTGACTAGGAACGTGCTGGAGTATCTGGCAGCTGTGCCCACATCTCTGTGTGCTGGCAGTCACCTGAAAATAAGGAGGAAGACTGGCCCTAGCTGCCACCTGTCAGTTAGGCAAGCAAAGAAAATCAATCTCAGAAAAGGATGCTCTGTCTTAGCTGCCCCAAAGGAAGCCTGAAGTCCTTTTGACAGTCTAGGCATCTGGCCCTCAAATGTATGACATTATTGATGCCCTAATTTTCACAACCCCCTAGTTATGGCATAGATTGGTGCCTATGGAGACCATATAAAGCCTTTACTGGGAATAGGGAGCCATGAGATGTGCTGAGAAACGAATGGGGGAGATGCTGCCTTGGAGGCTCTAGAGGCACATGGGTTCTTGTGACTCAGTGCCTGGCTGGGAGGTGCTGCTGTTTCTGCAGCAGCCCATCATGCTCTGAAACAGTGACACAGCACAGCTCTTGGGTTGTGGTGAGGCTTTTAAATACACTGTTTGGTTTTTGAGACTAGAGCAACACTGACCTATCAGCAAATAGACTTTAATGTCAACTAAATCGGATAGTGGACCTACTGCATATTCTATTCATCTAGCAGGGTAAGGTAGTGTAGTAAGCCCTGTTGAGATTTGGGATGGCAGTCACCACATGTTTCTCTGCAGCACTGCAGGTAAAATGCCATGCTGAAACAAAGAACTTCTTCCTCTGTGGCTTGAGAGAAACTGTATTCAAATGTGTCTTTGCTCTTCCTCACCTGTCTCTGGAGAATTACACCACTTAGATTCACACAGAGGACCTCAGTTTTGAGCTCAGATATTTCTAAATGTGCAAAACATTTGCAACTGTCAACACCAGATGCGCTGACCAGAGGAGATGTATCTGTGTGGGGAATGTGGCATGGAACACTGGAGCAATAGATGTTTTGGTTAATTTTAATCAGCGTTAAAAAAAGTATTTGAATTGGCCAAATTAGAAAAATATGGGTACCACTAACAAACCCAAGGACAAAAAGCACAGGTGACTTACCTGCTGCCACTCAACATGTGAAAACCAGAGATGAGATGCTCAGTGTCTTACACCCATGCCCAATCTGTTAGTCCAGGCTGCCTGACATGTAGGCTGTACCAGAGACATGGATAATCAGATACAAATATTGTACCATCAGATTTTTTTTTTTATCTGCCTAGTTTTTTCCAGTGCAGAAAAGCCTTTCACTCCATAGAAGGGATATTTGCTCTTATGGTTATGTCAGTGTAATAATTATACTGCATTCAAAGCAATTTAACGTGAACTGCAAAGAAGTATTTCAGTACTGGGGAGTTGAATCTGTGTGACTGCAGTGGGTTAGTGCTCAGTTACAGCAGTAGAATTGCCTCAGTAAACCTCCCCTACCCTGACAAACCTGGGTGCCTGTATCCCATCCTGCTGACACCTGCCAGGCTCCAGAGATGCATGTGCCTCTGTGCTTGGAGGGTTATTGCTTTACGTGCCAGCCTCATGTAATTTGTTATCCTGTTCAAACTGAGTCCACTCCAGCAGTAAGAAGGAAAGTGCAATATTTAGAGCTGTTGTGTTGCTCAAACTACTGCTTTTTGGGGCGTTCATGCAATGATATGTGTTCCCTGCTAGATGATTTGCTGAAGGCTGTTGGGCAGCTGGATTTTATTGTGGTATGTTGTGCGTAGCATGTGAGAGAGCTCCTCACCATGGAGTGCTGTGCTGGGAGGGGAATGCCAGCCCCCGCCCCCTGATTTTCTGTCCTCCAGGAGCAACTCTACAGCCAAAGTCAGCATGTAGGAATATGTGACTTCAGTGGGTGCTGGCCCATGCACAGCTGCTCTGCACTAGAATATTTGCATTTTGTTCTTCATTCTGTGCTATTAGAGCAGACCTCACCCCATCACCTTTAATGCTGAAAAATTTAGCTATTTGATTTGAATATCACATTTCCTCTTCTGATTGTTAAACCATTCCTAAAATAGACTTGGAAACCAATTTGCAGTTTTGTCCCTGGGGCTCTTACACTGGTAGTGGGACAAAGGGCTTTGTGTCAAAGAAAGATACCTACCTCCAGCACCAGGCTCAAAGAAAAAATGATAATAAAACACATTTAAGAATGCATTTCACAGTTTATCCTTAGTGTGAATTGTTTCTTACACTGTGAACTTTTTAGACTGTAGGGCTGAGAATTTTCCTTCAAGTCTGTACTGGTTTACAACTGATAAAGGTCTCAGGGCAGAGATGGCAAAGCTTCTGCGCCGAACCCCAGAGAACGTGGAAATGGAGCTCTAATGAGGACGTCTGTCCTGTGACAGCTTTCCCAGCAAAACAACGAACTGGCCATGCTCTGGTCGAGAACTAGAAACCCCAAGGGGATTCTAATGTGGCATGTACTCACTTCCTGATTAACTATACCTGCTGAAAAAGCTTTTTTGTTCTTGGGATCTTATGAATTGCTCCAGTCTGAAGGATTACATTACAGAGCAGTTCATGAGTATGGCATTTCCTGGAACATATTTAGAGAAATATGGCCCAAGTGCATATATTGGCATACAGTATTCAACCTTCCTGTAAATGAAATATTACCAAACCCAGAAAACAACCCCCAACCAAGAAAAAAGTCCCAAATGATTAAGGGTCTCCAAGGTGTCTAAAACTAGGCGTGGACTATGTCATAAAATGCATTTTGCTAGTATAATACTTTCGACTTCCTTCTGAAATCTGGGTTCAAATTGTTGTTATACAGCTGTATGTTTTCTAAGTTATTGCTGACACTAGCTCAATGTTACATTTGAGGAGTTAGATGCTTCTTTGCAAAGAAATGCAGAATTTAGACAGATTGTCCAGAGCTCTGTGGTTGCACAGTTGGAAGTTGTCTGTGCCTCTCAGGTTGAACTCACCGGATTCTACTGCTAACCTCCAGGAGAGCTCCTACAGTTTTGTGAATATACTTTAAACTTCTGGCTTCTCCAGAGCCTGGGTATTCTCTGAGGATTATTTTTCTATTACTAGCAGATAAAGCCTGCTGAAGCTGGTGGGATTTGTTTCCATTGTCTTCTGTGAGTGGTGAGTTGCCATTGCTGTATCTGCTGCCAGGTGACTTCTTTCCTCCCATGCCTCGTGCAGCCCTGCAAGGGGAGGTCAGTAAAGCAAGGGCAGCTGCAGTGGTGAAGGGAAATGCGGGCTGAGAAGGGCCCTAGAGGGACTGTGCGTTTCGGAGCAGGGAATGTGAGACAGAAAACTTAAAAAAAAACTTTTTCAGACTTCTGCTGTAAGTCTATTGCTATATTGCTATATTTAAGCTTCCTGAGAGAAGGTCTGGCGAGCAAAAAGCTGCTCACAAAGAAGTATCCTTGATAATTTTAAACTGAGTGAACTGAAGAGAATTGTGGGTTTGGTGGGGTTACTTATCACTAGAGATAGTGGCTAAATTGCAATACATATCTGATTCATTTGACCTTGTTTTCTTCACGTGAAATATTAATGAAAATTCACACATACCGTATTTACATTTGTCAGATAAAATTCTCCCTGAATTACTTAGCTCTGCTTCCAAGGACTGAACAGCATTGCTTACAGTGAAAATAGTGCTTGCAGTGAAAATACTGCTTCAGGCTTGAGATCAGTCATTGCTTCTCTCTAATATTATAGAAGCTGTCTAAACAACAAGCAGCTGCAGGTACAGGAAAACTGGAAATATCAGCAGTTGTGAAAACCATCGACGGGTGCTAAAGGCACGTCCCTTTCTGATGAGATGCAGGAGTGGCAGCAGGGGGGTGCCACCCTCATGGATCCCTGTAATAAATGAAGTATTTGTTCACTAAACTTGTATTACAAGGGTTAAAGGTTTTGTCTGTTAAGAATGTTAGTTGAACCTGTTAAAATAGCATGAAAGTTTATTGAAACCTTATAACATGTTAAGATAAGATTTTGCCCTGTTTTATTAATCTAAAGTATTAAATTTGGAATAAAAGTCCAAGTTATGAGTAGTAATAATGATAAAGCCATGAGTCACTATGACTCAGCATTTTTGAACCACAACGCAGAAGAAGAAGCCCCCCCATAGCAATAGGACAGGGCTCGAGGCGGGAACAGAGCGGGCTGCCGATTGGAGGATGCGAAGGCAACAGGAGCGAGGTGAATCCTCACTGGAGGAGCCGCAGAGGGACTGAGGGTATAAAAAGGGGGCCGTGAGGTGTTAAGGCGCTCCACCATCTTTGGAAGCACGAGGCTTCGGGCGGACGCCCAGCGCTGTTTATTTGCTGCCGCTTGCTATTTAATTTAATACATTCTAATTGGACTTCACATAATTGGCTGTGTGTGATTAAAATATAACAATCCCCAGTGGAAAGCAGCGGAGCATGCAGAGGTACGTGCACATTGTGTGTCTCAAAGATGTGTTTTGGTCACTAACCTAAACATTGCCTTTCTGACTAACCAAAATCTCTGATATCATCCTACTAATACTGACACAAATAATGTTAATTTTCCAAAGCCTTGCCAAAGAGATTAGTTTTCTCGTTTTAAGCAAATAGTTTTAAAAGTATTGCATTAGACTGCATTTGCTGGTAGAAAATTGCATAGAAAACCTGTTTGGTTGGGAAAAACTATATGGGGAACAGTCCCATATTGATAAGAAGTGTGAATTTGTTAATATTGCTGCAGGATACTTTCTCCTTGCTACTGAATTGTGTAACATCAGCTCCCTTTTGTTTGTTTGAGCAGAGCAGCAATCACAGCTCCTGTATTTCAGGCTGACTGCCAAGCAGGTGGTGGCTTCTGTTTTGTAACTTCTGTTACAACCAGGCACAGGAGGCTGGTTTGGTGAAGACATTGCAAATGGCCTACAGACGCTTTGGCATGAGTTGAGGATTATGTCTCATTCTGGTGGGGATTAGAGACATCAGGTTTCAGTTAAGATTCCACAGTCCTTGATATGCAAACACAAGTTAGTGTCTTGCTGCTACATGGACACAGCCCTGTAAATATCGAGAGCATCAGTATGGAGGAATCGCCTTGCAAGTTCAGAGGCTTGGTAATGGGACATTGGCAACTGGGCTATGCTAATTGCTTGCAACCTTTCCTGCCTTGATGTTTTGAATCTAAATAAATAACAAGGAGAAATAGGAGAGTGGGTCCATAGCTGAATGGATATTGGAAAACAGGGCACAGAGAGTCTGCTTATGAGTGCAGTTAGTTCTCTAGTGTTAAGTAATTGCTATTGTCTCTTTCATTTTACAGGCAAGAGATGGGAAAGCTAACTAAAAATTCAAGATAAAAATTTCAATGTTTCTGACAGAGCTGAAAGCAGATCACAGGATTTTTGATCTTGTACCAACCCGAGGGATGGTCTGAAGAGGCAGGGAAGTGGTGGCTGCACATCACCAGGAGGAAGAGGCATACAGAGATATAAAATGAGCAGTGTCCATCATCCCCATATATTACTGCATCAAAAGGAACTTCACAAATCTACAGCCAGCCTGAAGCAGTGATCTCCAGAAGTGTTTATTTGATATACTGAAGCACAAAGTTGCTGTACTTGGATCTTGAGCTTATTCACCAAGACTTTGGATTGTTGCTGTTTACTCTTGCACAGGTCTTTAAACTGTTCCCAGCAAAAGTTTGGGAGAAGCAATATCAAGGTTTAAATTTTCCATCTGACTCAGACCAGGAGTTTGTCTTCATGTGTGAAGCAATGGTGTCTTCATGTCAGCCTGGGAGGATACAGTAACTATCAGTCTGCTACAGAGCTAATCCCTTTGGTTTTCACTTTCCCCCACAACTTTTTCCCTGGCTGTGGAAAACTTAGCTCTTCCCTGGCATTAGGGCCGGAGCTGAGGTTGTGTCTCTCAGGTTACAATCCTACATCTCTCATTAGTGTTTTCCCAACCAAAAAATCTTTTAGTGGTCCATGTAAGCTGGAAGAGCATCCAGAGGACAAGATGCTCAGGTGCAGACTACCCTGCCATGGTGGTTTGGACACAAAGGGCAGGTGTGGGTTCATGGTCCCTCCTGCCCCTCTGGAGAATGGTGTTATTACTAAGATGGAAGTGTGTAAGTGGCCTACATAACCTCCTTCAATTTATAGCAAGCAATTATTTTCCTTTCTTATTACAACCACTTGGAAGTTAATTACACTAGTACAGCAGGAGGTTAGGCGGGAGTTATGCTTCTCAACAGACAGAAAGAGCAAAAAAGAGCTGTATTTGAAGCAATCCTACTGTTGTTTTCCATCCCAGTTTTCAGACTGGAAACCAGCTGAAGAGTGAGAGTGCAGCTGGACATGAAGTACAGCCCGTGCCTTTCAGTAGAGCCACAAGCGATTTTGCAGGTTTCCCATCAGACTGTCGGTACAGACGGCGAGACCTCCACAGGGATTTGCTCCAGGTCTTCCCCTGTGCCTCTAGCAGGTGTTGTGGGGAAGCCTGGAATATCTGAGCCTCAGGGATGATTTAATTCCTTGATTCTGCCCTGTCATTTAATCTCCATTGTTCTGCCTTTTCCCTGCGAATATGGCTCCTGACAGTATGTTCGCTGCCTTCTCCGTCAAGCTCACTTGTGCCTTGCTCTAGGGACAGGTGACATAAAGCCCTTCTTGCTCAACAAGCGAGGCCCCTTGTGCTGCCATTACAGAGCTCTGACTGAACGCAAAACCCAAGCTGGTATTGCTCATGCTTAATCAATTGTGTCACCGCTGAGGTATTGGTAATCCTGAGTTGTGTCTGCTAGGCAGGCTGGGAAAATAGTAAGGAATGGCCAGGAAGAAAAATCACTTTGCAACAACCAGACGTGCAGAGTCTGGGGTGGCAAAAATTTACAGCATCTCCTCCTTGGGCCTGAGACAAGATGACTCTATGCAATGCAAGGTAAGCTCATCTTTTTACTGTTGTGCTGTTTTCCTCTCTAAATTTTAAACATCAGAGTTTTCACTTCTGTGCCATGGTTGAAACTGTTGATTGAATGCTCTCTTTTGTTGGCAAAATTTCTGTGCTTCGCATGGTAAAGCTATTGCTTCTCAGAGCAATACTTCTGTTACTGGAGATTTTAATTACCACTCATAGCGAACAAGATAAATGGAGCTTGAAGTCCACAGCATTAAAGCTAACCACAGACAACCTAACTGTGCCTGTTACTGTGCTTAGATGATGTCAGCAGCATACTATTTACTTAACCTATAAATGTCACTGATGTGATTTGTGCCACTGAAGAAGATTTGGGGAGAAATTCTAACTTACAGCAAAAGAAAGAAACCTTTAAGGAACAGATGGACAGGCAGGATTTTCACACTCACTGTTCATATGTAAGAGCATGGAGAGCCCATATTTAAGGCAGCAGATTTTTGCTGGGGGTGAGCACATCTTGCACATCACTTGGTGTGTGCACAGGAACACGCCTTCTCTTGGCACTTGGCTCCCGCCAGCAAAGCCCTGTGGGAGCCCGGTGGGCCTGAAGAGGTGCCAGGTGGGTGCCAGCTCTGTGCCTGTCGAGATAGTTATCCTACCAGTGTGAGCATGGCTGGATGAGGGGAAGAGCAGACACCCAGCCACAGCAAACTGCTCCTTTAAACAGGAGCAACTCCTGGCTCTGCTGGAAAACCACAGGCTCACCCTGTGCTCCATCGGAGACAGAGAGCACTGGTGCGGGAGAGAGTGAGGCTGCCCCTACCAGCCTTTGAATTCCAAGTAGAAGGTTTGCTGTTTGGGTGGGGGAAAAGAGTCTCATAAACTCTTCACTTCTCTGCTCCCAGCCTGTGGTTAGCTGGGTGGACTCTGGACCCCTGCACAAATCTGTGCTCTTGCTGCAGTAGAGCAGGAGCCCCAGGCAAGACTTTCCAAATGCCAGTTTGGCCCCTGGGGCTGCATCTGCAACTCTGCCTGCAGCTTCTCCTTGGAGTTTCCTGGTGGGTTGCTCCTGGGTCCCCCTTCCAGCCCAAGGGGAGACCTTCTGCTCCGGAGGTGCTGTTGTTCAGAGCAAGGGGAGGGCAGAAGGAAAGTTGGGATACTTTTTTTTTTAATCATTGCAGTTTTGGGTTTTCTCTTTATTTTCTTCCAGTCTCACAGGAGGCCATGAGACAATGTAGGTCAGTGAAAGGGCAAGGCTAGGGACATTAGAGGTATAGCTGCTCTTCGTGCATCAGGGTGTCACACAGCGTGCTCCACAGCCAGTTTTATTTTTGGAAGGGTGGCATGAAGGGAAAGTTACACCCTCTGAATTTAATTCCTGATTTATGTGTGTCAAGTTGGGTGTATGCTTTCTTCCTTCTTTCCCCCCCCCTCCCCCCCCTCCCTTTTTTGAGGGATAAATTTGTATTTCTTTCGGGTTTGCATCCTGTTTGACGAATTCATGGTGCCATCTGCTGGTTAGAAATGGAATTAGCACTAAGTCCTAGTTTGGGATCACATTCTCCACTATGTATTTCAAAATAAAATTTAATTATGTGGTGACCAAGGAACATCTTTAAACACAGAAAGCACGAAATACTTGGGGGTTTTTTCTCACCACAAAGGGTCAGTGACTCTGTCACCTTGACTACTTTGTCATATATGCCTGTTTCTGTAAAACACTGAATAAGGTCCATACCTCCAAAATGTCAACCCCAAAGTACGGTGGAGTCTGAAAGATTTCTCCCTGCTCCCATGCTCGGAGCATTTGTACACACTGCTCTCCCCCTCACACTGAGAAATAGCTTTCAAAAGCATTCTGAGCTTTTTGAAAAACAGGAAGATTATGGGCTTTTTTGATTTACTGAAGATATTTCTGAATTTCAGATTTCCAAAAGCCCCAAACCTTTTGATTGGAAAACAAGTAAATAATTTGCTGGTTCTACTGATGGTGCATGAACAAGGATGAGCTTTGTGCCTGCTGATGTCTCCTCCAGCTGTCTCACACTATTATTGTCTCTTCTGTGTTGATTGCTCTTCTCTCCTGAACTATCTATTTCTCCTGAAGTAGCCTGCTCTTTAGGAGTTTGTTTCCCATTCCCAGGCAGATGCATGGCACCACCAACCTAACACTCTGGCAGCCAACTTGGAAAACAGGGTGTGGAGTTAGAGAGACAGGACACCTCCATTCCCAGGTGGCTCTTGCCCTTTGATGGGCTCTCTGTGAAAAGTGAGCAATAAAAAACGTGTGGGAAGCAAGTAGAAACATCTTTTAAAAATATATGAGTATTTCACTGAATGCAAAAGAGCCAAGAATCTTAAATGAGATACACTGGCTTTGCTTCTGAAATATCTAGTTCATTTTCTTTTAGAAGAAAACACAAAATGTGTCCAAAATGGGAAACATTTTCCACATATGCTTTTAAAGCACAACCCCTTTTCTGTCCTTTTTCTGTAAGCACAGTGATTGCCCATAATAGCTTGCTGGTGTTCCTAAGGTTAATAGATAAAATAGATAAGAGATAATAGTGTTCCATGTAGTGGTGCTTTAGGGAATACTGTGAATATTGAGGTAATTGGGGAAGTCTGTAGCAGGGAACGGGGGGTCAACGAAGAGGAGTCAAGGTAAGATTAGGAAAGCTGAGCTGCAGATCTCAGGAATACTTGATGAAGGTCAGCGCTAGTGGCTACCAGATCGCTTTATCTGGAAACACAGAGTCAAATAAAGAAAGAAGAGGGCAGAACTAGAGCAGTACCTATTATTCCTGACATCTAATTATTGTATAGATATTGTTATTTTAATAAGATTAGCCAGGAGTAATGGCAAAATAGTGAACCCTTCCCTTCTTTATATATCTGCCAGATTAGTCTGCCTACCAGCAGTGCAGTGGCATGCCTAGAGATGGGCATGAGAGATGATAGATTCATTAGGAAATAACTTTGATAGTTTCCTCCTCTCCTTGTACAATTAGGTTCAGCTTTACACAAGCTGTTAATGGCAGGTGGTGGGGAGCCAGCTACAAGTTAAGAACTGGATCAAATTATGCTGTAAATGGACAAGCTAGTATTTACATGAAGAAAGTTTGGAATTTGAAGGGTCACTATTTTTAATCCGGGTCAGACCTGTTAAATTATAGTCTTTCAGTAAAAACAATGCAAATGGGATTTTTTTTTTTTATAATTCCCCTTTTTAATCCCACCCCAGGGATAAGCACATGGAATACTTTTGCTTTCTACCAAGTGTAACAGGGATTGATTAAAATTAGCTACTGCTTCTCAGTTTAAAAAAGGCTAGTGCCCTGTTTCAGCCTGTGCCACTTTGCAGTCTAAGCTGATTTTAGCACATATTTTTTTCAAATTGTAGGAGTTTTGGTACAGCTATGCCAGTGTAAGCAGGCTGTAAAAGAATTGCTGTGTGATATTTCAGGGAAGTCAGATTTATTTGTGCTATAGTGGGTGATGCTCTGAGTTAGTTCCTCAGTGCCCACACGTGTTGCAGACTTGCAGGCTGGCTCAAGGTAGGGATCACTGCTCCTCAGGTAGTCATTTCGTTCCATCAAACCCTATGTAGTAACAACTTGTGCTTGATATTCCTGGGTACCACAGTCATGGACCAGGACTCCAGTGAGGGTGCGACTTGGAGCTGAGGTTGCAGGGCAGGATGGTTTCTGTCTCCAGGAGTTTGTAGCACAACAAGGCAGCAGAGGAATAGGGATATTAGAAAACAAACAAAAAAAATTATTGAGATGCTGTTGGGTAACTTGACAGTCAGGAGCCTCATAACACAATGTGTTTTATGGATGTCATGCTCTTTCAATAGGATTATTAGGAGTGTGGAGGAGGAAAACGAAGCGATGCAATGTGTGTCTGTGATGAATTCCTGCTAGAGAAGAAGAAAATATGAAGATCCTGATTTGAAAAAGAAATTAGGGGATGGAAGCTGGATGCATAAGGTAATTAGAAATTAAGGACGTTATGGGGGAATAAATTAGGATACGTATTAGAAATAAAGAAAAGCAGGTTACATTTGGTAGAGAGAAAATGGTTGCCTGATGAAAGTAAGAAGTCAGGAGATTTTGGGGGCCTTATCTTTTTGGGGCTTTTTATTCTTCATAATGACAGTAATGGCTATGAAAAAGAGACCAACCAACAAACCAATTACTATAGCACCTGCACTCCCTTGGTGTGGTAGATATGTTTGATTTGAGGAAGGATTCTGTGAAAGGGAGATGAATTCAATATCTGCAATTATGGAGAGATGACTTTGAGTCTTCTAGTAACATCAGCAGTGTGATCTTTGGAAACAGGCTTTCTCTGTCTTGTTTGTGTTAGAACAAATACATAACAAATATAGGGCACCCCAATGGTTGGTGAAAGCCATTGCAGTGCAGAGGAACTGAATATTGCACTTCTAGCAATTTCCTTAGTGCGTTAGCCTGAGGCTTTAAGTCAAGAACTGGACCTCTGAAAAACCCATGCTGTTGGAGTGTGCTTCCTCTCGTTTATAGGTCTCTTTTCAGATTGCTCTTTCAATTCCCAGCTCTTCCACAGACACACTGAAGTCTGGGCTCCAGTGGTAGCCTGTAAGGTCAGCAAATGCTTGTGTGTGTACTACTGATGTTTTTTCTATGCAAACATTTGTAAGTACTTCAGTGCCAGTTTATGGGTTGACTTCTGCACTCAGTTGCTGTTCGTGTTCTGCAAGGCTCCAGTCTCACAAGAGCAGGTGAGTGGAAGCAAGGCACTGAGATGCAAACTCAGAAGTGCTTGTTAGGTTACACACACCTTCAAATGGATCTTCACCTCTCATGTACCTGAAGTTTACAAGGCAAAAGAATAGCTGAAAGAGTTGGAACCAGTCGCAGGGGGGTGAGAAAACAAAGAGGCTCACTAAACTTTACATCTGCAACTCAAGTGTAAACAGCACAGTGCCATTTTTGTTAATCTTTTGAATTTTAATTGCTACCTTAACTAGTACACACCTAATCTTACCTTTCTCCACCTGGTATTAGAGGATGAATCTCAAGTTTAATTTAAAAGCTGCACAAGATTTTGAGCAATGCTGGCATCCATGTTTTTACGTAGGATAGAAGTTTGCTCACCATTTCAAGGAGGGGAAAGATATTTTCACTCTGAAGCACATCAGGGACTTTATTTTACCATCCACAAAGCAATTAATAACATATTAGTATATATGACTGCATTCAATGTTTGCTGACAAGTCCACATGCTTCTGTGTAGAACATATTTTCTTCTGAATACGACATCTTTCTTAACACCAAAGAGTATCAATATTGGTCTTAGTGCTTGAACGAGTCACATCTCAAGCAAGTGAATCATTTTTAAGCACCGTGCTATACTGTGGAATTACTGAATTTCTGTATAGATCAAAGCTGCGACAAGTTTTCGTGTTTGGCTGAACATGGCTGTACCTGTTTGTTCTGTTCCAGCAGACTGTAGTCCAGAGGGTATTGCAGTGTGCTTCAGGATGAGCTCTCTATTAAAGTTATTCTCACAGAAAATAATAAAGTGTCGCAATTTAAAGCTTGAGTCGATTGAAAAACTTTTCATGGAAAGTTCTCTCAGAATGTACCAATTTCCCTGAGATACACTCCCACTTTGAAATTCTCTTTAGTTCTCTAGTGTACCCTGCAGTCTGTGTCATTGGCAGTGGGCTATTCTGGGTGACAAAGTGACTGCACACAGACCGAGCACAAACTGTGACCATGCACATCATTTTATTCTTGTGCCTCGTTAGTCTAGCAACTCCCTCGGTCACAAGGAGTTTTTCTTGCTCAGTCTGGTTTCAGATAGGAGCAATAGCATCAGCAGAGCAGCAGACATGCTGGGACATTATGGAACAGCACACCACAGTAAGTGCCAGAGGTAGATGCAGAGTTCAGAGATTTTCACAAAACTGAGTTGATTGCTACTCCGCCGGTATAATCTGACTTACAGTGATTTCCAGCAGCTGTCAATCAAGTCTTCGGTGTTTTTCTCACAGCAGTTCTACATAACCAAAAGTTTGGAAGGAATGTTTCCAGGAAACCTGTAATTGCTTTGGAGACTACTCTCCTGGGGCAGGTCTAAGATACTTTATGGTGATTATTGGCTGTTTTTAGCAGCGATTAAGTGGAAACTGATGAATCATTCAGGCTTTATTTGACACAAACAAGTAGGAAAGTAGTTTTTGTTTATTTTTCCAGGGTAGATAAATAATTGTGATCAAAACTAGTTGAATGAATAATGAAAATTACTTTAACTTCTTTAATACAGAGGATAAATATGGGATGTTGTTATACTCATATACATATATATCAGAAACTCAACATTGTGTAAGTTAGCAGGAATTGGAGTATTTATGGAAATGTGTGAAGATTCTGCAGACTCTTCATCTTGGAGTAAACTACTGTCTCAATGCCACTTTTGTGGGTGACTCCAGAGGATATGGAAGAAAAATGGTTGAAAAAAGAGAGAAGTGCTGAATGTTAATTTGCTTACTCCAAAGCTGAATGGAAAAGCCATTAGGGAAAATACTCTGGATGGGTTTGGCAGCCTGTGCCATAAGAAACACTTCCAACAGCACATGCAGACAGAGCAGTTAAATGTTAATAGGAAATACTACCTTTTCTTTTTTCTTTTCCTTGAAGCTGATATTAGTAGATATGTTGTTAAGAAGTGTTAATCTGTTATAGGGCACAACTATTTCATTTATTAAATGTTCTTCACTGCTGCTAACAGCTGGAAAACCATGAGTAAGAGGCAAAATATGTCATCCTGATGCCTGGGGAGCCAGGTTGGTAAAGCAGATTTTTGTGGAGCCAAGGGTGTATGTTCCTGGCTGGTGTGAGGTGGAGGGCAGCCGCCCTTGGAGAAGAGGCATGGATCAGAATTCACGGCAGGAGCAATTTCCAGCACCCGCCGTGCCCGGCAGCCTTGCTTGTAGGTCTCACTTCTACACTCGGAGCTGCCACCACACTTCACCTTTGCTTAGTTTTAAGCACAGGTATGAGTCATCCCACAGCCATCAGTGGGATTGTGCATTTCCCACAAGTACGTCTGAAAGGAAAGAAGACTGACAAAAAATGCTAGATTTATTTTCCAAAGTGACACATCCATGGTTAGATTACATTTATGTTATAAATCTATTTTTAGCTATCCATTTCTTTTCTGCAATAAATCAGTACCACAGGAAGGTAAAATAAATATTTACATGAAATAGATAAAGTTTTACAAATGAGGTTATATTGACATTGATGATCTGTTTTATATTAATATTTATGCTCTTTGGTTTGTTACAAGCGAACTGAATTATAAATACTATGTTTCTTAAAGCAAAGTCTCTTTAATAGCAAGCTTTGAGGTAATTTTTCTGGCATATTTTGTGCAAATCTTGTTTTTGGAGCACAGCTCTACTCAAAAATCCTGTATTTCCAAAAGTGCTTGGAAATTTGGTAGGATAATAGAGTCTGATGTACCTGGAAATAAATCAGATATCTGGGGAAAGAAGTACTTTCAGGAATCACCCAGGGTCAGGTGATTCAGCTGTGGCATATCTTTCATAAAAGCAACGAGGAATCTCAGTAAGTTAATAAGCTTGCAAGTCATCAGATTTTCCACATACAGTCATGTCCTGTAAGTGCAATAGAGTGTATTAATAGTACTCCAATGTAACATTTTCCAAGTGTTTTGCAGTTCTGCTGGATGGGTCATGTACTTCTAACAAGCGTTAACATTCCTAGGGGAAGACTCAGGGTATGAAGTGCCTTATGCTACCATAAAATGCGGAATAATCAAATCTGTGAAGGACAGGCCGCTGTGAACCTGGCAGGAATATATGACACTTGTGTATTGTATAACAGGCATTTCCTCTATTTCTGTGATGAACTGGAGGAAATTATTTTGAAGTATATGCATTGTATACATGAAACAGCTCAAATTTCTTACCTAACGCATGGCCGGGAGGTGTTCCTGGAGTTCCTGGAAAAGAACTGGAATTGCTTCTGTCACCCCAAAGTCTTTGCCTGGTATCCTTTCTTTCCCTTTCTTTCCCTTATGTTTATTTTCAGTAGCACCTGGCTCCTCACTCAGGTGTTGAACAGTCAGGGTAATGTTCTTTGCCCCAGGTTATGGAGAGGGTGACGATGAGATGCCACACAGGTACCCTTCCCATGGGTTAGTCTTTTAGTGAGGACATCCTAGGGTAGGAACCTGACTTGTGGCTGAGACTGAAGAAGAATTGCATCTAGATAAATTTGGTTAGTCTGCATGCTGTTATTTTGAGCAAAAAACAAGTTCACCATTGAAAGATGCATACAGTTAAGAGAAATTCAGTTGAGTGTAATGTGTACCCATTAATGGACTATGGGGACAAGGTTTATTTTCTTTTGTAAGAATTGTTACTGTTTGCATGTCTTTAATTGATGACAGTATAACCTGTTTGTCAATATAACTAATAGCCAATGCTACTGCAACTGTTGGAAGATATTCTTTAGTAGCCTAAAAATGTGTTTATATTTCATTCCCAGACTCAGTCTGATGTCTCACCCTGCCGAGACTTGTACCCAAAGTTGGACACAGCCCCTTGCTGCAGGGATGCTCAATATATCCTCACACACAGACATTTTCCCCGCTTTGTCTGCAGTTAAGGATGTTTCTGGGTGAGGCCTTGTGTGAAAGTATGGAACTGCAGGTACACATTTCCTGCAATTGTATGTCATGGCAGTCTGTTTTCGCTTGCCCTGTGTTGGCTCCTGAGCTCTACAACAGCAGGTCGTCCTGTCCCAGCTTACAGGGAGACATTGCTCACAATCCTGGATCTACAAAACCTTTTAATTTAGGGACTGAAATATTTTGTTCTGTAAAAACTTCACACGCACACTTATATCCTATATATGATCATTTACAAGAACAACTTATGTTTTACAGATTGTATGAACTTCCAAGTATATTTTAATATGGAAAAATTTCAGTTAATATCATAATCCATGTAATAGATTAACATCTGGTTCTGATTTCCCAAACCTCAGCTTCCAAACTCTTCAGAAATTAATGGTAGACAGCCTCTACACAGAACATAGTATTAATTCTTCATGTCTGTTTCATTTTACTTTATTTAGACTTGAAAGATATTCTCTCCTACTGGAATGAGTTCAGAGATCTTCCTTCATCACCCATGCACGGGAACCACATCACTACGTCCTCATATATTATAACTGAAAAGAGAACATTGAGGGAGAACAGCCAGAGAAATTCAACAGAGTCCATGTCACGAGTTGCGTAAAACAGTTCTTGCACTTTCCAGTGGTATGACCTTTTCCACTAGTTGTTGTTTGAGACACCTTAATCAGTGGATTTTGAATTTATTGTATAATACAGCTCTTCATTTCCAAAGAGCAAAAGCCTTGTTAACCCCCTCTTGTAAGTCAGTGAAGAATTAGACCAATCCAGGAAACTTCTTAAGTTTGTTGTTTCAGTCCTAATATTTCATGCTGTGGGAGTTTGACAGGTGATTTTCACAGAGCAGCTTCATTCATTTTATTGTTTACTTATTTCTTCATAATTAGAAGCTAGTAATTGAAATACTGGAAGTGTTAATCACTGCTTGTATGTACACTTAGTAAACAATTACTTCTTACAGAGTTTGGCTCCCAACGACATGAGAAAAATCCCTGTGTCTAAAGTGGTGTTGTGATCAGGTAACCACCATTTCCAAGGGAAAAGCGTGGCTGGAGAGATGGAAAACTCCGCAGGAGCACAGGAGATGGCAGGGCATTTGTAATGATCCCTGGTAGGTAACTGCTAAACATTTTTATCTTTCTTTTATGCATTTAAAAAACATTCTGAAATTAAACATCCTTTTTCTTTTGTACGGAATGATTTTTTCATTATCACGAGTATGTGACTGTCACATGTGAGATATTTTGTGCACTTGTAAATTCAGCATGTGTTTTCTTGGCACCTTGATATTCTGTGTATGCAGCTGGTACTTTACTCTTCATTTAAAAAACCTAGTATCTTGCCAAATTATATAAAGTCTAATTTGACCTTTACCTCTGTACAGCTAAAAGTGGTGCTATGGCCACCCATTCCCTGTCCAGAAAAAGGAATGAATGCAGAAGAGAGAAATTTCTCAGAGTGCTCAAAGCTCTCAGATTTATATCTCTCAAGATCAAAGACTTAATAATATCAAATTAATTCCTTTTTCATGAGAGGTAGCCATGAACTGACCACAGTTCAAGAACATAATCATGTTCAGAAAATGTGAGTACTTAAGACTCAGTGTGTATCTCAGTAAGCAAGGCTAAAGTCAGGTCATTGCTGTGACTGCAGTGCAGTGTTGCTGCATGGGACATACCACAGCTGCACCATCCCCATCCCCTCCAGACAGTGCTCATCCTCACTGCTGGCAGCTTCTGCTGTCCCCCACCATGTGCTTGTGTTTTTGTCAAGGGAGGTGTATTCAAGCGATAGTGTATTCAAATAAGTGTTGTGGCTCTGGCCTCTAGGACCAGAAGCATAGAGATAGCCTTGAAAGGAGGGCAAAGGCTTTGCAAGAGAAACAGTGTCAGAAGACAGATTTTTGGCAAGAATGAGGCAAAGGGGGAATACCATAAAAAGAAGTAGAGTAATGAGGATGACAAAGTTTACTTCACATAACCTGGGTGGCTGCTTTCTGTAAAGCTGCTGCTCTAGGTTGCTGCCCAGCACAATTTGGCAATTCTGCTCTTGCCATAAAGGAGTGTGTGTTTTATCCCATGCAGCTGGCAATGGAACCTGCATTGCTTTAGTTCTGCAGATGAACCTGCAACATTTCTGTATGTTCAGAAGTGATAGCTGGAGAAAAGGGTGCTGAGGTAGCCCACTGGGAAAGTGGAACAGTCCTGAGCACTGCAGTGAGACCCTGTGAGATGTTGGTGTCCACCTTGGTGGCTGCTTAAGTTCACAGAGAATACATTTCACAGCTGAGCACTGCACTGGGACTGCAGCCATGACCCAAAACAGAGGCATGTGTGGCTGGGCAATGAGGCAGTCCTGACTGCCCCAAGCTGTGCAAGAGGGTGCCTGAACTGGGTCCTGCACACAGCCTGGGACTGGAGTTCCTTCATCACCTCACTAAATCAAAGGCTATCACAGCTTTATTCAAAGTGCTCCTAAATAAATGAGCCTTCCAGCTGATGCCGATAGGATTTCTAGTCTCTTTTTCACTCCTTGGGATCTTTGGGTCCCCAGAGAATATAATCAAGCACAGGAGACTGTAAACAGGCAGGGTTTGGAGATTATGTAGCATCCAGGCACAGCCTTGAGGAGTCAAGTTTGTTGACATTAGGTTGACTACAGCTTTATGGTCATTTTACACATGACAGCATGTCAGCTGTGTAAACCTCGCTGGAACAGGAGATTGCCTATGACTAGCTGCTGTGAAATTGAAATGATTTGTCTGTGTCTATGCGGACTGAAAATCAGGCTATTGTTTGCTAGCTGCAATTTCTCAAGCTTCTTTTCTAATTCAGTACAACTCTGTAGTGGAGACAAGGCATTACAGGGGCTCATGGTGCAGGTGCGTGTCAGATCCCCCCTTCATCAGTGCTTCCCATCAGACTGAATGGGCTTCATCTTGAAAGCGCAGATCATACTGTATTTTCCTAACTTCAGTAGAATTTATTCCAAGGGAAATATGTGCCGTTGCAGAAGGAAGTATTGCTCAAGGTGACTATAGGGTAACAGAAATGAGCTCTAACTGATGTGATTTCTCCGAACAACCTGTGGATTCAGGAACCATTTAGCATAACTGGTGTAGAGTTTGACCCTGTGGATTCCTGTGCTTTCAGGGCAACTGCATAATGATGGATGTGCTAGACTGCCCCTTGCACTGAAGCAATTTTGTAAATAATGATCATCCCTGTTCTCATTTTTCAGGCTTAATAAAGCTATGTAAAGTTTGTGGTGTACTTAAACAACAGGACAATATTTTGAGTACGGCTTTTAAGCAAAATTTTGTGCAAGTCAACTATGTTTTGCTTTAAATTAGCATAGAAAAGTTGCAAATGTTTTGACCTCTTCTTTTTTGACAAAAATCTACAGGGTTTCTGTATGGTCCATAACCTGACCCCTCCATGTGTCACAAGGAAAACAGAAACGCTCTGTTTTAAGATTTTGTGATATTCTATTTTATCTGACTTTAAGTGCAGTAAAGATTGGGATAAACTGACTTTATGAAACACAACACATCCTAGTACAGAACATTTTATAAGAGAAAAAACTCCCACTGTAAAGCTGCTGGTGTCAAATTATCATTTATTCTACTGTTGTTGACTTGCCCCTGTCTAAAAGACAGGGGCTTAGCTCCCAACAGGAAACAATATTCCAACAAATGCTTGCAAAACCCTATATAATTCCTGCCACATCAGAAGCCTGTGTGCTTTTGGCTGTAGTGTTCTTTTTTTCTCACACATACAGAAACAAGACACAAGGAAGTGTTTAGGCAAATCAAGAAAGAAGGCTACTTTTTACAAACACAGCACATCAATGGATCTTAAACTGCATGGCTGAAGTTTGGGTGAATTTCAGGGCTGATGTCACATATTGTACTCAAGAGCTTTTTCATCATGCTCTCCATGTTCTTGTGGTAGCTGCTCGTGAGGTTTCGGATGGTTTCTGTTGTTTGCTCTTCTATTTTAGCAGAGAGGTTTCCCTGGGAGCCCATTACCTGAAAAGCAGAAGGCCTCTGAGCAAAATATGTTATATATGACTACGTTTATTGACTATGCTTCATCATCCAGCATAAGCATAACACAAACGCGTCACGGTGCTTCCTAACAATTAAGGGTGTGTTCTAGGTTGAACTGTACGCATGAAAACAAGATTAAGGGCAACTCTTTCATATGCTCACTAGCAATGGGAATCTCTCCATGTAATGAAAGTTTCCCAGCTCACTGTGGGAACTACATTGTATGTGTTTTATCTTTTATATAGCTCGTTTTCTATTTTAATGACTAGTCAACTAAGTTCTATCACCCACGTGCTTCGTTTGGCCTCACTGAGAATGCATGTGAGCACAGCTAGGGAGCAAAACATGGGAAAGCCTTCCTGACAATGCATAATTACAGTTTCAGAGTACTTGAAGTGTCTTCAGCAGTTAGTGATGTATAACCCTCAACAGGCCTCAGACAAGGTCTTTTAATGTTACATTTTCTTATCTGGCGAAACACCAGACAGCTTCTGGCACAGTTAATATCAGGACATTCGCTTAGAATTTAATTGACTCTGGACTCACTGAACATTTTAGCAAGGTTATGTTATAAACAGATGCACACATTCCGAATCTGTGACTTTGCTCCCTCCTCCCCCACTGCCCCAACATCCCTTGAATTCTTCCCTTATGGAAAAGTCCTTCAGATACCAGCAGAGAAATTGGTTTCCACCTAAAGAATTCCATGGGGGAGAAGAGGAGACTGTTCTGCATGTTGGCAGAATAGGAAAGGAACATGTAAGATATTCTTCTTGTTCCTGCCATGGCTCTGTGGGGTGGACTAGCAGGTGAAGCTAACCTGTGATATATTAGTAGGATACCTAGAGGATGACCAGAAACAAGGGAGGAGTCATTAGCTTTATTTTCCATGTGATTTCACTCCAATTTAGTCCTTAAAAGAAGGAAAGCATCTGAGTTAATCTTTTGCACAAAGCACCTTTGCAGTTCCATTTATCAATACCTGGCAATGTAGTAAGACATTGGCCCGTAATCCACATGTAAAACACTTCAGTTTGGAAGAAATGTAGGTTGTAGATGTAATAATAAGTATTGGGAAAAGATTATAGTTTTCTATAGTAATTGTTTTAAGCTGGCATTTTATTTTAGCTTTTAGACAAGTAGCAAAGTGTTGTGTGTGGGAAAGGCTGTACAGCTTAGGCCAGATTTATGAAGCTGATTTTTTCCACTGGGGAAAATAACTTTGTAGAGATCCCAGATGGTTACATGTTATCCAGCTACTAAATACTTCTGAAAAACCTCAAGAAAAGTATTATAATTTTAAGAAGAGCCTCTGCAGACCTGCTCTCTCAGATCATGCTAAAATTCTAACTAGAGGTAGTAAATTCTTACTCTTCTGTGTGTTTTTCCCCCCCCTTTTTCTACTTCTGAATTTGAGAACCTTTTTCTTGTCAGAATGCAGACAATGCTCTGCTTAGTCTGTGATTCCTGCTGACCCTGAAAGTCTGTCCCTTATTTTGCCCATAGGGGTCTATGCTAGCAGCATTACAAAGTTACTAAAATATTACACTGACTGGGAAGCCACAAAGGTAAGAACTAGGCTCCACATCTCCCGAGTTAGGTGATCTCAGACCCTGAGTACAAACACCATGAACACCAGCAAAATTGGTTTTAGATGCAGGCTAAAAATTTTGCATACTTTGAAAAAGATCATTCATATTGCCATTCTAACCTCAAGTTAATTGTTATTTTCTGTTGCTTTTGTTAATTCTGGATGGATGTGGAACATCTCATGGTATGAGACAATTTACCCCAGTTTGGATATGAGCAACACAAAGTAAGAGGAGGGATAGCATTAAATTAGACTGTGACAAAGAATTAAAAATACCTTTGTCTAAATACCTGAGCAAGTAACCTGAAGTGGGCATCAGATCTCCCTCCGCACTGGCTTTGCTGGAGCCCCTGAGTGCCTTCCAGACACAGTTTAATAATGATGACATTTGTCTGGGTAGATAAATGTTCGACATAATAGGGTCAGGAAATGTGAAGGAGGACTGTGGTGATCTTGTACAACATGCTGTCATTTGAGGAGCAATACGTGCTCTGTCCTGCATGTGTGAAATGTTCAGTCGACAAATAGTGGCCTTTTCCTGCAGCTTCAATTTTGTTTGTGTGAGTTCACAACAAAGCAACATCTTTACTCTTCTGCTTTTTAAGACCTAAAACAAGAAGTCTCGCTTGACTGAAAAGGTGACCAAATTTTAGAGGTGTTCTTACTTTATTTCAGTGTCAGTAGATGTCTGAAATTGTACATACGAGATAATTGTTCCTGGCCTGCTTGTCTGACAGTGTGTCTGGAGGCTAGCAGTGCATGTGAGAGACTGTGTGTGTATATGTGTTCCTAAGGCTTATGATCCCTACAGGAAAATGTTCTACGTGAGGTGTGACTGAAATGAAAGGTTTGTACACCATTTTTGTTCGACCTCTTTGGCCTTTTTTTGTGGCTTTTTTTGCACAAGTAGTTTCCTTGCCTTGACGCACTACAAGCTGTATGGGGGAAATAAAAACAAATATGTAAGAGGAAGGTGACCAGGTAAGAAGAGAATGGTTTGTGAACTTTCATGAAAATACTAGACAAAAGCGCAAGATGCCATAAATGTATTAACTGGCTTTAATTCAGGTATCTAAATATCAGCCAGACCACTTTTACTAGAGAAACATAATGAAAAACTCTCAAGTTTTGGTGATTTCAGTTGATAAAAGATGCAGTCTTGTATCAGGCAGCTAAAGTGGAACAGAAATAGAAAGAAACATTTTAAACCTTTGCTTTTACTGACATTCACCTTACTGAAACCTCCAGTTTCAAGACAGGAGTGAGGTCTGTCTGCAGTTATAGAAAGAGGATGCAAAGGTATTTTTCCTTAAGGGAGATATGTTTTCAAAGCACAGGAATGTACCCAGTATGGATCTGAACAATTTTAGTGGTAATAATCCACAATTTCTTCTACAAATGCATTCAAAGCCCATAAAAAAGTAAAAATTAAGAATATCTGCACTGTAAGGTGTTATCTCTGTTTAATCAGTATGATCACATTGGTTTGCAGAAGTCTCCATGTAATACTGTTGGAAGCAGATTGACGCTACAAAAGGATATATACAGGTTTCTTACATTTGTTTGCTTGTTCCTGAAGTCCTTCTCCCTCTGTAACCGGTAATGGTCTATCTCAGCTGTGGCTTCTTCCTTGGCCTGCTTCAGCCTTTTCCCCTTTCCTAGTGGGGCAAGAAACTGATTTATTTCATGCTATCACTGTATCCCAAAAGATGAATCTCTCTAAAACAGAGGTATTTTAGATGGCATAGTAAAACATTGATTTTGCTGAAAACTTTGTCCATCAGCTTTCTTTACACAGGAATGGTCAGAAGAGCCAAAGTGATTTACGTGGAGTACTTTTTGATTGACAGCCAGTCACGCAAGTACCCATTTTCTGAGACCAACTTCCTGTGCAGAGGCACACATCAAAGGAAAAGCTGGTTGGTTTGCTAACAACAGAAGTCTTTTTGCAACCACACATTTTCTTGTAATACAAATGCATTTTTTTTTAATCACAGCTTGGTGTTTAAATAAATATCTAACTTTTCTTCTTCAGCAATAGTAGCAGCCAGAGAACAGATTTTAGTTGTCACTGATGGGAAAAGATGTTATTCTGTAAGATTTGCTGTATTGATTGGTTGCCAGGATCCCTTCATCCCACACCAACTGGATTCTGCTTAGAGCTGGCAGATTTCCAAAATACTGCGAGATACATCTTAACCACTCCCAAACTGAGTTGCAACCTTCAGGCTTTGTCCTTTTCTTTCCCCACCTTTTTCTGCTAACGTTTGTTCAAGACAGAGGTGAGTGATTAAGAGAAGAAGGTCAATGGTATCCTCTACCAGTGCATAGAAAATATAAAAGTTCATTTTAAGCAATAAGGTGATCTGTAGGGTGACACTTTAGGTTGTAGAGGAAACTACAGCCTTCCCCCTGACCAGGCTTGTTTACAAACTTAATTTTGTTTGCTGTGAATAGTTACTTGGTTTTACATAAAATGCTATGGGTTTGTCAAACCAAGAACACGTAAGTCATTGCAGGACTGGGCATTAGGCAGTTCCTGGGTCTAGCAAGGGTGTTATGTAAAGGATAAGAGTAAAAGGTTTGATGGGAATGTGATGTTTAAGGTTTTACATGAAGGAGCTGGTGAACATATCATAAAAACCCCCATGGGCTTCTCTGTCTTCCTGGATCTCCTCAGCATTTCTACTTTGTGAGGAAAAAGTAATTTTCTAACTGATAGGACTGTAAACCTCTTGCATCAAATGTTGATATGTTATACTTGAGACACCTGGGCTGATTCTGATTTTTGGGTTCTCTTTCTGCTGTACAGGTAGAATTTTTGGAGTGGGAGGGAGTAAGCTTGCTCCCTTTTGTTAATGGGAGAAGTATCTTTGATGGCTGAAAAACTGCTTAGTTGCTTAAATTAGTATATCACAAGGAAGAGAGACTGGTGGCCTAGGCAACTGAAAAGGCATCTTGATCTCCTGTGTGACGCATCAATTAATTTACTTATTGAACAATTTTTTGTTTATTTGGGGGGGAGGCTTTGTTTGTTTGTTTGGTTTTTTGGTTTTTTTTTGGTTTGTTGTTGTTTTAACCTTCAATCCAAGCACAGAAGATGAAAGGTACCTTTTCTGAAATCCTAAGGAACGTTCTCCACCTGGGCTAGGAGAAAGACCATGAGTATTCTTGATTTGTTTTCTCCAGGCTGTTACACTGGATTGGTTACACCTGAGCTGGGTTTCTGAAACCTTATCAGGTGTGTCATATAACAACTTGCTTCCACTGAGTGGCACGATGGGGAAGCCTGGGAGGAGGACTGTTGGTTTTAGTACATCTGAGATGCAGCAAAAGCCTGGGTAAAATGTCTGATCGAGCAGGAAATTACTTACCCAGCTGATGGCACCTTCCAAAGCCATCTACATATGGGTGAGTAGAAACAGAGAGATGCCTGAAACGTGAATTACCTTTTAAAATCTTGATTTCTGGAGTATTTGTTTTTATGGGGATGTTTATTATGGAACCTTGGGTGTATGGCTGTATAGAGGCTTTTTACAGGAAGGAGCAAACTACTGAGGAATTAGAGGCCTGTATTGACTTTCAGCTCATCAATGCAACACTGTCTTGTGTAGTAAACTATATTTCTCAGAGTCCTTCTGCCATTGAGCCACTGTGCCTGTGTATAAAAGGGAAAGTGGCACTTTAAAACCCAGTGGGTATTTTCCCAGATTTTGTGTTTGTTGGGTAACGATTGATTCCCCCAGTTTCTGCCACTCACTGTCTGAAGTGTTGGGACCAGTATGAGTGAGCTGACAGATTTTTGTAAGAGCCTGACATCAGTCTGGACAACAAAATGTGGAACCAGGTTTAGGTCTGTAATTTGAAGTTTCCCTTATTTTCCTCTCCAAATTTGGAGCTGATCAGCCTTTTGTAGAATTTTCCTCTAGGAGTGGAGCCGGGGGTGATTCTCTGGAGCTGGCAGTTGGGGGGAGTGACTACATGAAGCTTTGCCAATTTCACCAGCTGAGGAACTGGATCTCTATAGCAAATTAAATTATTTCGAAATCAGTGGGATTTTAATTTCAAATTCCATCTGGGGGGCCATCTGTAGTAAATATGTTGCATATTTGGCCACCAAATAGATAAATATATCCATTTAAAATGCACAAAATGGAAAGAGATTAACTGCAAAACAGCAGTTCACTTGCCTCTGACAATGTAGCTAGTGAACCAAAAAGTGTATATATGCATACGTGTCAGCTCTTGACAGTGCACTGGAGTAAGCACAATACACAGGGTGTCACTGTAGAGCGGCAGCCATTTCATTTCTCCATGATGCCTTTAGGATTGGCACAGCAGGAACCTGCTGCTTCCTATTTAATTAAGTGGAAAAGCTGCGAGTAAATTACTGCTAGTTCAACAACGTTGTGGACAGAATCGGCAACTGCCAACATATGCGACAGTGCATATGCTGCACCTGATTAAGTTAAGCAGAAAGTAGAGCTTAACCTGCTGTTGCACTAGAGACAAACCAACATTAATTAATCAGTCTGTTGTTAACCACTTGTCTGCTACCTTAGTTGTACGATACAGGACTGCCTTTTCAAAGCCTTTCTGGTGACCTTCTGGCTTGGGCTCTCTGCAGAGCACAGCCAAGCTGAAATCAGCCCTTACACACTGAAGGGTGGCAAAGCATTGAAGTCCAGCCAAGATCATGTAAAAAGAGGACACGAAATACAGGAAAATGGGTAAACCAACCTGTCCCTATGACATTTCCTCTAGGATCATAAAGGTGAGGTACAGAAAGCTCTATACTTGAAGAGATTGTGCTGAAAGGGGCATGCTGTGGGGGCAGGTTTGCCACTGTCCCCTATTCCTCCTTCTGTCCTGGAAGACAGGGAGCAGTACAGCTGCTGTGCTGTGCCTGCTTTCCTTGTCTACTGTTGTCCAGGATTACAGTAGCTGACCGCCTGGACATTTCTAGGCATCATGTTAAATTGGCCAAATCTCAAACAACTTGCCGTGACAGGTCAGCCCTGCATTACATTTTCTTGCCTAACATGGGAAGGTATCAATATGGAAAAGGGCTGTGTTCTTCTTTCTGGGTATTTGTGTGATGTTAATGAAATATCTAGCTCTGGTTAGATCCAAATGAGTTGGTGTCTTTTAGGTTGTTGGGATTTTTTTTCTTGCAAGAAAAAGATAAGTAGGAGGCAAAAATGATGCATTCTAATTTGTTCAAATGCTAAGTTATCTTTCCAAAAACTGCAAAGCTAAAATTGACTTTTTGTTTTCAAACATATCATCTAGGCTTCTCGCTGAATTTCTGCATAGAAATCAAATCATTTGAAGAAGTTGCCAAAAATTAATCACATTTTCTTAAAATAGAACTGTTTCAGTTGTCTTCAAGAGTGCTAAATTGTCTGGAAATTGGGATTTGGCGATGCTCATTTTATGAAGACTATTTTATACTTTTAATAAAATACAATGGAAGCAGCCCATCAGTATGTATAGGTTTTTTTCAGTAGATAAAATATGTCTTGGATATTATCCAAGAGAACGCCATGGATATAATTCTGTTTACAGTATCTTATTTTGATTAACATTTGGTTTTAATCTGATTTCCTGAAATCTTTCCTGTGAGTTTTCATTTTATTAGGCACGAGAAATTCAAGCCAAGCCATAAAAATCTATAGGAAAACAAGTGTTGCTAAGCCCAGTGTTCACAACACATTGGTTTCCCTTGTTTTACCCAAAAGGGTTTTCAGGAATTGATGACTTGGCTCTGACAATGCTCAGTTATTTCTGGGATCCAAATTATGCTTTAAGTAAAAATGATAGATAAAGCAGTGCTATATTCTAAAGGCCAAAGGATTGCAGGCTGGTTTGGCTTGTGTTTAATCAATTTAATAGTTTCAGCCTTGCACATGTGCATTTACTAACTAATTAATTCAAGTGTTATTAATTTCTCAGATATGAGGAATATAGGCTAACCATACAGTAAAGATATTGCAAGCCAGGATAAAGGGTATTGAGCCAGAAGTACAAAAAAGCATGTACAGAAGAGCATTAGCACTATACTTTTGCTTTGTTTCATGTCTATCAATATAATTTTATTTACAAGTGGAGTTTGCATTATAAACAACTGCACATATGTCAGCAAAGCTGAGGCCCATTATCTGTTTATATACAACATTACGTGTGTTCACACTACATTTTGATCTGGTTATGTGAGTATCAACTGTAAACACTGAAGGGTAGTTTTGCTGTTCACGTTTCCTTGAAAATGCCTTTTCTTGGTGGTGTCCCATGAGCAGCCGTTCGTTGTTCTGACGCTGCAGTGTAAGCAGAACAGCCGGACCCATCTGTGCCGTGCTGTTGTGCAGTGCCTGTTTGTGGTGACAAAGAGGTCACAGGTACAGTTTAGCAGGGGCAGGACTGCCTGGCTGGGTCCATTGCTTTCACTTGCAGCCCAGATCACCAGAGTTCAGGCCCTGAGCAGAAGCTGCTGATCTGAACTGGTACTGGGTGGATCTGGGCTGGCAATTCCTGAGGTGAAGCAGCATGACCTTGTCTCATTTCACCAAACCGTGTGTGCGCGCAGGTTAACCAATTGTGCTGGCTATATCCATTGCATTTCATACACCCCTTCTTGTCCTAGCTTTTATTCTCAAACTCTGCAGTCCTTTATTCTGATCTAACTGTGGAATTACTCTGAGGAAGAGACTGCTGAAGTAATTCCAACTTGGCATAACTAGATTTGCCTCTAAAAGAATCCCTTCTGCCCTTGTGCCAGATTATTTAAATTATGCTGGTATAATTAGGTGTCCAAGGTGGTGTAGTGACATTGCTATGAAAAATACTGAAATTAGGAACAACATGGGAATTTTTAATTTTATTTTGTACTACACTGCAAACCCCTTGTAATGTTAAATGCAATGACTGTCTAGGTATAATCGCTCTGCTAGGTTAGCTATAATGCTTGGTTTAGCAAGTTATTGGGTTGTTTTCTTACATTTAAATGTCTGGATTGAATTTTTTGTTTTTCTTAATAACTTCTGTGAATTCAAGAAAAGTATGGCCTTAAAAGGTATAGAGAAGAAAGTCATGCTAGTGAATTATTTTCACTCAAAATATTTTTACTGATAGCAATTTCTTAATGGCTGTTTTTCTGTAGCTGGTTATTAACTCCTACCAGTGTAATTAGTGTTGAGGTAAGTGTAGGTAGTGGTTTAATTCAAGTTTCTGACTCAGAGAGATCTAGAAGATACTTTATCTGTAAGAAACCCTGTGCTTATCACAAGCACTCCAGATGAGGCTTAAGCGATGACAAGGGGATGCGTCTTTTTCAGAGTAGAGTAAATGTATCTGTAACTGTGTCAAGACATTAATCTTTGGTTATTAATTTTATGTTATAATGGTACATTTCATTTTTGGAGTTCCTCAATTTTTGAAGCCTCTTTTAACTGTCTGTTTTAGAAAACTCCGAACTGACTTTTCTGGTTTAAAAGACAAAGCCAAATGAAAATAACACACACACACCCCCCCCCCCAAACAAAAGGGTAATCAGCTTCGAGCTATCATAGAGGCAGTCTGTGTTCAGGCCAAGCTCCTCTTCCCTCCACTGGGGCTGTGTCTTTCCAGGTCATATGCTTTCTTGCTTTGGGGAACAGTGTGTTTCCTCTGCCCTACATGAGAAGGGAAAAAACCATCCCTCCCAGAGCACCTGTGTTGGCTGTATAAGGGTCAAATAACTTCTTAATTATCCCGTGCTTTCAGGCTTGTGTTTGAGAGAGTTCTGTTTTATGAAGGTGGGAGGATTTTTTTTTTTCCTCTCTGTTGCTTCTGCAAGGCACAGGCAGTGATTGGGTGCTCCAGGGAGGAGTATTTCTACTTGTTTTTTGTGTGCTGCTGTACAAATTGAGACGTCACACTAACCACTAATGAACACACAGCAATACTGATTCATGTGTAGAAGAGATGTGGGAACTACACAAATTATCTCTGTTTAGCTTCCATTTCTTTCTAGAAAACAAAATATATTCCTTTATCACTCTCTTGCTCCACATGACATCATTGTCATGCATTTGAGTTGAGTTCTGCAGCACAGCGTTTTTTCCTACTGCTAGTTTCTAAAGCAGGATAACTCCAAGAAACTATCAGTGCTAGTGCAGGTCACTGATTCCTGTGGTTGGTACCTACACTCAGAAAAATAATTACTTGTAAGTGTAATAAAACTTCTATGAATGATCTATTACAGTACAGAGAGTGCTTGTGATTTTACTGTTTACTATCACAGTGCTGAAGTCTCCCCTTTGTTTTCATATAATTTTTTGAAGGCCAGCTGAAATTAGGAGACAAGTTACTAGATTTTGTAAGTAAAGAGGCACACTGAAAATGTTTAACAAGACCTATAAAGAAAAATAAAGAGGTTGGAGTCTGGTCCTCCAGAGCTGGCAGCCAGAGGCATGTAGAATTCTAGTTTAAATAGCTAAGGAAGGTAGTAATGACATTATTGGCATTGAGATAAAACAAGGATAAGTCTGGCTGACAGGATGAATATAACAAAGAAAACCTTTTTAACATAATAAGGCACATGTGCATGCACACACAAACACAGAATTCTAAGCAAAGTCTATATGTTCAGGCTTGGTTAATTGCCTGGCTGCACTCAAGGCACAGCATTAACACATGTACACAGATGAAATATTGTTTTTCTGTGAGCCGCTGTAATGCTGAAGAGCTTGCAGTTGAGAAGTACAGTAAAACCAGGCCAGCTACTTACTTTTTTTGGCTTCCTCCAGTTTGTCCTTGGCACGTTTTTCTGCCTGCAAAAGCTGCTGGATTCCCTGAGACTGGCTGGTCATGCTGATTGCTGAGGCTGGTGAACTTCTGCGGAGACCAGAGCTCGGAGGGAGTTTTATTCAATTGCCAGGCCCTTCCCTGTGTTTTTTGTTCGGTCTGTTATTACAACAAGCTTCCAGATTGCACCAAACCAGCCGGCTCTGCCTCGATTGCTACTGGGCAAAAAGGTCTTTTAGTGCAATTGGAGAAACACAGCAGCAAGGTTTAAAGGAATGTTCTCCTTTCTTCAGAGTCACAGAGAAGTTGAAGTGTCCAATTAATACATTCGGGGC